>VDFB02129480.1:0-17543 GCA_007258455.2 Sequoia sempervirens | reverse complement strand
GGCACTCATTGTGGGGTTGATGTTGGCTCAGTTTTGGAGGTGTCCTTTTCTATGGACGTTTTGGCTTTGTGCTTTAGTTTTGTTCCTTCCTTGTCGTCGGGGATGGTTTTTGGTTCGCCTAGAGTGGAGTTGTTTTTGGAGAGTCTTTGGCTTGTCTTAGATCCTTACTGGAATGTGGGATCGGATGTTGCTCTTTATTGTCTTGCCTCCTCTCCTACTTCTCTATTGTTAGGTGTTCCTTGCCTTGACCTACATTTTGCAGGCTCCTGTGGTCTTTGGCTGTAGCTTTCTGTTGTTGTTTGTTTGGCATCGTGCTTCATTGAGGCTTTGCTTTGGAGGCTGGGTATGGTTTTTGGGAGGCTTGGGCAGGGGGTGTTTTTGGTGAGTTTCCCTTTTTTAGGCCCGAATTGGCATGTCGAGCAGAATGGTGTTTTGCAATGTTGGGCTCTCTCTCCTCTCCCCCTGTTGTTGGGTCTCTTTACCTGTACATTGTTGTTTCTATTGCCTTTGGCAGTTGGTCGGCTATGTGTTGGGTTTGTTTTGTGCCAGAAGGTGTACTTCTTGTCTTGGAGCATTCTGTGGGGGTGTTGGGTTTCTGGCAGCACCTCTCTTTTCCTTGGATGGGCTTCTTGTTGGTTTTGTGTCCCCTTTCTTTATGGAGCTCGGTGGTTCTTTGTGAGCCTTCTTGTTGGGAAGTTGTTTCTCCTCTTTGGGGTGGCTCCTTTTGTGTGGATGAAATGCTCTTATTTGTGGTTCAACTGTTTTGATGGGAAGTGGTCTCCTCTGTTCTTGATCTTTGTTCCTTTGCTTCTTTCTGGAGGTGTTATGCTCCAGTGCTCTTTGGTCTGGATGTGGGCTTGTTTTCTGTGGCGATGGTCCCTTGTGGGATGTTTAGGGTTGTGGCTTATTTTTAGCTTCGACCGGCGTGTCGAGGCTGAAGGTGTGCTCTCTTGTTTGGCTACCTCCATGTTTCTTCTTGGATTAGTGTTGCTTCTCTCTGACCTGGTGCTGCCATTTGGTAGCACTTTTTCTAGGCTTGTGTTGGCCTTTTGTGGGGCTTCTTCTGTAGCTCATATTGTTTTGGAGGATGCTTTGTGGTGTTTTGTGACTAAAGGTCATTTATGGTCTGAGCTATTGTACTTTTCTATTCTAAAAGCTCAGATAATTATGTGTTCTTTTCAGATGGTTGTGAGGTTACCAAAGGATGCTACGGTTGTTGGTTTGGTTGTTGTGCTGGATTTCTCCTTGGACCCTATGGAGGTGGGTTCCTTCCTTCAGTTGCTATTCCTATTGAGGTGGTCACTTATCCTATTGAGGTGGAGATTGAGGGGGTTGGATATTTCTAGCTGTGTCGGGTTAGTAGTTCGTGATATCCTCTCCAATAGAGGGGAGCTCTCTCCTTTAGAGGCGAAGGCTAAGTTGGTTTCCTCATTCTGGGTGAGATTGTGCTGCTTGGGTTTAAGGTCCCTACCAAAACCTTGTTGTAGTGGGTTGTTGGTCCCGTCAAAACCAATGGGTTCAAGATTCATGTAAAATCTTGATTCTTTGTTAGGCAGCTTCTTGGTTGCTAGCTGGCTGAGTCTCTGTTTCGTTGCTGGGTGTTTTTTACTCTATTCTTTGGGTAGCTTGATCATCCTAGTTTGAGTTTTGGGTCCCTTCAAAACCTTATGGTTTCGGGTCCATTCAAAACCTGTTGTTAAATGGTTTTGGGTCCATTCAAAACCTGTTTCTCCTCTAATAAAAATAATATCATATTTTTTCAATATCAGTAGCAACTTGTAACAACACCAATAATTGATATAGAAAGTATCAATCTTAATAATTTATCCTATTAAATAATGTATTTTTATATAACACTATTATTATTTCAAAATAATAGATACATTAATTTTATTTCATACTCATATCCAATTGCAATATCTTGTATATAAAATAAATATATGTTACAAAAAGGTGACCAATAAATTTACAAAAAAGGTGTAATTAGAATCCCTTGCACAATTTATTTGGCAATTCAGAGTTGTAAGGCTAACTCATCTCCTTTAATCCCTTCCTCTTTACATCACAACCCAAGAGTACGTAATATTGAATTAGATCTCTACAATAGAGTGGGAAGGTCAAGCTCCATAGATTTTCTAACAAAAATGTTGATGTTCTTAAAAAAGAAGGAAAATTTGATCTTCTCCCAAACTAGTGCTTCTCTAGAATTACCTCAATATTAACAATGACACTCATATTATAGTAAGTTTACCCACAATTAAGAAAAAAAGGTAGTGTTAATGAAATTAAGAAAAGAAGAATGAGGTCCAAAAAAATTGGAGGATGAAGTAGGGTAATGGTGTGGGTGGGAGAAGTTAGGATATAGTTATTTGCTGCTCTTATAGCTTTGTGATGCCATAGGACTATGGTTTGGGGTTATTTTGTCCTCCTCTTTCTAGGACTAGGCATGATTTTGGTGCTAGGTGTGGCATGTAGTATGGAACCTATTACCCATAAAATTTAACCTTTTTTTGGATGTTTTCTCTTCCTTTTTGTTTTTGTGGGGTAGGTAACTTTAATGGTGACAATTGGGGTTTTGGGGAACCCCCCTAATCTCTCCTTTAAATCTATTCTTAACATAAATGAGTCCTCTATATTTGTACATGAAAAAGATATCTATTTTCTTATGCATGCATTGAAGGAAGACAAATCTAAGCAACAAGTTATTAATCATCTAAATTATAGTTATTACCTTGAGAAGAGAAAAAATTGATCAGTTTTACTTATCAATCTAAAATATATTAAGGATGATGTTCCATTTTTGTCAAAGAATTCCTTAATTTGCAAGTTTATGGGAATTCATATTTCTCTGCCATTTTTAGGAGCTTGGTCTTGAAGGAACCAGAATTTGAAAGGAGACATGAAAATTATTCTAGTTGTGAATGGGTATTTGTTGTGGTGTTTACTAGAATGAAAGATTAGAACATGATTTTTGAGGGGAGGCTTATTTCCATATCAGGTAGGTTTATTTATCAAACTTTCACACAAAGGGTTTGATCCAATGAAGGAGCTTCTACCTAAGATCCTTGTTTGGATTTGTCTTCCTAGGCTTTTAATGGATTTCTAGAGACATGAAAGTCTTCAATTGATCATAGTGGTTATTGGGAAACCCTTGGGTATATCTCACCAAGCAGTGGATAAAAAGGTAGCTACTTTTGATTTCTTATGTGTTGAAATTAACATGAATAATCATATTCTAGAATCTTTGGAAATTAAATTGGGTAGTATGAGTTGGATTCAATAAATTGATTATGAAGCACTTCCTTTTTTCTATTAGGCATACCATGAATATGAGCATGTTGTTGGGATTAAGGTGTCTCAAACTTAGAGAGTCCCAAGACTATTTAATTAATTAAATTAGTCCCTTTGCTGCATATTTTATTAATTAAATGCTAAGTGACATGTTTCTAAGTTGATAAATCAATTTGTGGGACCTGTTTGGAAGTTGGCTTCCTAAATGTTTGGTGGAGAGCACAAAATTATGCCACTTGTCACTTGGGAACTCAATTGGGAAGGGGTGTTTGTGAAAACCTCTCAAAGGTGCACCATAGTGACAAATGTCCTTGATTTTGGAGTTATCACTTGGTGAGATTTTGGAAAGAAGCTAAATGGGACTATGACAACTAGTTGGGTTGGTTAGAAGTTAAAGGAGAGTTATAAATTGGAACTTGGCTTGATTTTATCTAGTGGGATGCCATACATGTCAAGGCTACTTAATATTTACATAAAATATTGGAGTTGGGCACCTTGAATGTGTGATGCATGTTGGTGCATGTCATTGCATGATTGGTAGGTTTCTTTTTTGGTTAGTTTGGACTAGTGCATGTTCTCCATTTTAGTTTGCATACATGCATAGACTATGGAGATGACACATGGCATTCCTAAATACCCATGATAGAGGTTTATAAATATGTGAAATATTTATATATTGAGAGAGATGACTTTTGTGTTTTTGAGAAGTCGCTATGTTGCCGAAATTAGTCTATATTTATATCACAATGTAAAGACACCTACAAGAGCATATGCTCTATTTTTGTGTTGTAACTGGTTTGTTATTGATAATACATTTGATTTCTACTTTGGTCTATGGGTTTTTCTCGAAAGGGTTTTCCCACATAAATCTACCTAATAGTTTTATCTGATAAATTTAAAAATTAAATTAAAATGAATGTGCATCTAAACTATAATAGTGATTTGTAGCAAAGTTTTACAACCATCTCCTACTTAAATTCATGTTTATAAGTTAATTTTGTACCTAGATTTCCTTTCAATTGGTATCAAAGCTTGGCCAACTTTGTTTCTATTGCTGCGTTGAAGGGTTTTTTATACTGGTCTTAGTTTCTGTGGGAGATTTTCAAGAAAATATTTTGTAATCTTATTGCAGGATAAAGATGACAGAAACATCTAGTAGAATTGAGATGGAGAAGTTTAATGGCAACAATTTTGAGTTATGGAAACTCAAAATGGAGGATATACTTGTAGATAGAGATCTATGGGCTGCAATATCTAAAACAAAACTCGTAGCAACCTCCCAATATGATTGGGATCTAATGGATCAGAAAGCCAAGGGTTTGATTAGACTATGTTTGGTTGATTCTATTCTCTTGAATGTCCATGAAGAGAAGACTACATCGAGTCTTTGGAAGAAACTTGGAGATATTTATCAAGGGAAATCCTTGGTAAATAAGTTGTTCCTGTGAAAGAAGTTATATTATCTAAAGATAGAGGAAGGAGGATCCATTGTAGATCACCTCAATACCTTTAATATGGTTGTTGCATAATTGAGTTTTATTGGTGTGAAGATAGAGGATGAAGACCATTGCATGCTCTTGATGGCTATGGAAAGCACAACAACCACTTTCAAGGTGGATGATGTGTTTGCTTTGCTATTGTTTGAAGAGATGCAAAGGAAGTATTTTGAGATGGCCAATGATGCAGGAGCATCCCTAGTTGTAAAGTAATCCTATATCAACCAAAAACATATCTTTTCTTTCAATTCAAACTTTAGTTGTCTCAACAGTTTCTTCTACGTTTTACCACATTTTCATTTCTCAGCTCATAGAGAAAGATATTGGTTCTACATGATGTCATCTTCAACATATCCATATTTCAAGAGATTTTCATTCATTTTCAAAAAAATATCGCTCTTAAAATTCCACTGTCAATTCACAGATAAAGCATTTTTGGACTAGTTGGCTCAAATTGGTTGTATAGACATTTTTCGAAATGTGCAGAGCTTAATGGAACACCATTTAGGGTATTTTAGGTCTAAGGAAACTTTCTTGGAGATCTGTAATATATTTCTTGATGGGTTATCTTCCATGTTCTTGTCCGACCTACACATTTGATCTTGCATTGGGGTTTATAAGCCCTTGAGGCCGATGCAGATCATAATTGAAGCTAGAGATTCATATTTAATATTATTTGTAATCTATTAGAAGTCAGTCAAGTGGTAGGAAGTTCATATATGGAAGAATAATTCAAGTTTTCCAAGTTGTTGGACTATAATAAGGCCTTGTGCCAATTGTGATATCTTGCAATGCCCTTACGACAAGCCTATGAGCCTTAATCATTTTGCATATGAGGTATATGATGCATGTAAGACTGGAAGTTATTGAATCAATGATAATTCATGTTTTCTAAGCATTTATTGTGTTATTTCCATTATATTGAACTCTAGGCTGCATGGTTGGACAATCCTTTTTGGATCCTCCATCCATGACTGCACCAAGTGGTATCAAAGCGAGTTTGTGAGTCCTTTGGGAGAGAAGACATTTGTTGTGGTGAATAGATCACCAACCTGAGGTAGCCTAATTTTTTTTTCAACTGAGCATCGAATGTGAGGCAGTTGAGACCTTGTAGCTAGATCGTTGAATTGAGGCAGTTACACCAAATCCAAGGGGAGAGATGTCACCAAGAAGAGTGCATGTTATGGAAAATGTTGCTAGATGAATAACTTAAATGCTAGATATAATGAGGGAAATGAGAATCTAGTTGGATGTTGTAGAATAAGATAGAAGGAGAGTTCTAAACCCTAGACATGAGGTCAGAAGTGATGATGATGAATTAGATCA
Source organism: Sequoia sempervirens (assembly GCA_007258455.2). Classification (NCBI taxonomy): domain Eukaryota; kingdom Viridiplantae; phylum Streptophyta; class Pinopsida; order Cupressales; family Cupressaceae; genus Sequoia; species Sequoia sempervirens. The sequence continues at coordinate 11,430 of VDFB02129480.1, read as the reverse complement.
TGCTACAAATCAAAATGAATGAAACCTAAAAGAAGAAGATTCAAATCAGGTAAAGATGTTAAAAGCTATTTCCAAGATTGGTAAGAGACCTATAATTTAAATTCAAAATTATGTGGGAGATTTAAGCCTCGAGTAATTGATTGATTGGATCAATGATATGGAGGAATACTTTGAGTATGAAGAAATTGAAGATCTAGAAAGAGTAAGATTTGGAAAAAATAAGTTGAAATGAAATGCTAATATGGTGGAAAGAAGTTCAATTGGATAGGAATTGGAGAGGAAAAGAGAAAATCAAAAATGGGATAGAATGGTGATAAAGTTGAAGAATCAATTTATACTAGCTGATTATGAGCTTGAATTGTTGAAAATATTGTAGAACTTGAGGCAAAAGGAGAAATATGTGGAGTATATTGAAGAATTATACAAGATGATCATCAAAGCTAGACATAGTAAAGCAAGCAAGGAAAATGTTGTGTCGTACATCAATGGGCTAAGAACAAACATACAAGAAGAGTTGAGCCCTATGAAGATGACAATAATGGAAGAAGCATACCAATTTTTGCTAAGGGTAGAGGAAAAATTGAACAAGAAGTTTGGAAAAAAGATAGATAAGTGCAAGAGAAAGATTCCACAGAGGCAGATCACAATCTAGAGAAAGGAGACCATAAATGAAACAAGACAAGGATAAAAAACCCTACCACAGTGAAGAAAAGGACAATAATGCATACCATAGAGGAAGAGAGGACAAAAATTCCTATTGCAGTGACAAAGGAGGTCATAATTCCTACCATAATGAAGGATATAGGAGAGATAAAGGAAGATCCGAGGAGAGACAATTTAGAGGAACTTGTTTCAAGTGTGGAGGTGGACATATAACATTTGAATGTCATCAGGGAATTACTGGTAAGAGGACTGAGAATACCAGCAGAACAACTTATGTGGATGAAGAACTTGTTGGATCCCCTAGTTTAGTTGGGAAACCAGAGAAAGGCGAGTCATTAGTAATGATAAGAGCTCTGATGCATGAAGAAGTGACTGAGGAACCATTGCAAAGAAATTGTTTAGGAAAAGATGTAAATCCAGAGGAAAGGTATGTAAAGCTATCATTGATAGTGGTAGTACCGATAATCTAGTTTTAGAAGAGATGGTAACCAAGTTGAATTTGAGGAGATTGAAACATCCAAAGCCCTACAAGATATCATGGATTCAATATGAACATAAGATCTTGGTACTGAGCAGTGTTTGGTGAAATTTCATATAGGATCCTATAATGATGAAGTGTTGTGTGATATTATGCCCATGGATGCATGTGATTTATTGTTAGGAAGACTATGGAAATATGATAGGAAAATAATTCATGATGGAAGGAAGAATGCCTATACTATGAATTCAAATGGTAAGAGACATATATTGACACCTTTGGGAGAAGAAGATAAAAGTGAAGTTTGTGGCACTACCAAAATATGTTTGGTAGAGGGAAGGAAGTTTTTGGAAGTATTGAGGTATGAGAACATGTGTTTTACATTGATTCTAAAGAAGTGAAATGATCAGGAGATAAAGAATTCTACCAAAAAGGATGAAGATCCACTACAAAATGAAGTAGCAGAATTGTTGGAAAAATATGAGGACATCATATCAGAGAATGTACCAAACAAATTACTGCCGATTTGGAGCATTAGTCATGATATAGATCTAATACTGAGAGTAATTTTTCTTAAAAAAGTGGCACATAGGATGAAACTTGCAGAAAATGTGGAGTTGAATAGACAAATACAAGAGTTGTTGAAGAAGGGACTAATCAGAGAGAGCCTAAGCCCATGTGCAGTACCTATTGTATTGGCACCAAAAAAATATGGAGAATGGAGGATGTGTACAAACTCAAGAGAAATCAATAGGATCACAATCAAGTATAGATTCCCATTTCCGAGGATGGATGACATTATGGACTATTTGAGTGGAGCAAAGTATTTCACAAAAATGACCTAAAAAGTGGATACCATCAGTTCAAAATTAGAGAAGGAGGTGACTGGAAGACTACATTTAAGACTAATGAAGGATTGTATAAGTGATTAGTAATGCCTTTTGGATTGACCAATGCACCTACCATTTTCATGAGGTTGATGAAAGAGGTATTGAAGCAATTCTTGGGTAAGTTTATTATTGTTTATTTGGATGATATTCTAATTTTCAGTAAGAAGAACATTTGTGGAACATCAGACAAGTATTACAGAGATTGAGGGAGGAGAATTTGTTGATAAACATCAAGAAGTGTAGCTTTATGAAGACACAGTTGGTTTACTTGGGTTTTTTCATTTTTGTCGAAGGATTGAAGATGGACCTTGAGAAGGTTAGAGCAATCATTGAGTGACCGACACCAATGAACATTGGAGAGGTAAGATCATTTCATGGATTGGAAAGTTTCTACCAAAAATTCATTAGGGGATTTAGTATCATTTACACACCCATGGTAGAAACAATAAGAGTAGATAGGAAAGATTTTAAGTGGACATCCAGAGCATAAAGAAGTTTTAAATTGCTAAAGAAAAAGGTGACAAAGCAACTAGTGTTAGCATTACCTGATTTTGATAAAGTATTTGAAGCTTATTTTAATGCCAGTGGAAATGTAATAGGAGCAGTGTTGAGTCAAGTAGGAAGACCAATAACTTATTTTAGTGAGAAATTAAATGATGCTAGAAGGAGATATTCAGTTTATGATCATGATTTCTATGCCATAATTCAAGCCTTATAGAAGTGGAGGAATTATTTGTTTCCTAAAGATTTTGTGTTGTATACTGATCATCAAGCTTTGTAGTATTTGAATAGTCAGGGTAAGATGAACCAGCGACATATGAGATGGGTTGAATTCTTGTAGAGCTATACATTTGCGTTGAAGCATAGGAGTGGTAAGAAACACTTGGAGGACATGGACACTAAGTACAGGCAGATGGAAAAGGAGATATAAGGCTGTTGGGGATGAAGTTATGGTATATGAGGAAAAGGAAACATAAGGAATTTTGGGATGTAAGTTATGGTGATATCATGAAAGGAAGGAAGTGGAGTTACCAGAGGCACTTGGTAATCACCTATTTTCAATATTGCATACATCTATGAGTATCATGAAGGAAATTCAACTGGTAGTAGAAAAGAAGTGGGATTGGAGGAACAATTACCACATCAACCACTAGAGTAGTTTGAGCAGATCTTGAATACCAAAATTGGAAGGAGCACTAGGAACAAGCAGTACAAGGAGTACTGGGTAAAATGGAAAGGCACACCTGTGGAGGATTCATCATGGATTTCTTAGGTCGAGGTGGACCACTTTGGTTTTCCTTTAGCCCTTGAAGTGTGAGAGACTCACTTTTCTTCCAAACTTGAGTGCCTGATGTAGGAGCATCCCTGGTTGTAAAGCAATCTTGTATAAACGAAAAACATTTCTTTTCTTTCAATTCAGTCTGTAACTGTCTTAGTGGTTTCTTCCATGTTTTACCATATTTTCATTTCTCAACTCGTGGAGTAGGATATTGGTTCTACACAAGGTCATCTTCAACATATCCAAATTTCAAGACATTTGCATTCATTTTTAGAAAGTTATTGCTCTCATAATTTCACTATCAATTCGCTAATAGAGCATTCAAGGCCTAGCTGGCTCAAATTGGCTGTGAATACCTTTTCTAGAATGTGTGGAGCTTAATGGAACATCATTAAGGGAATTCTGGTCTAAGGGAACTCTCTTGGAGATCCACAATACATTTCCTGATGGGTTATCTTTCAAGTTCTTGGCTGACCTACACATTTGATCTTACATTGGGATTTGCAAGCCCTTGAGGCGAATGTAGATCATAATTGAAGTTATAGATTCATATTTAAGATCATTTTAAATCCATTATAATTCAATCAAGTGGTAGGTAGTTCGTAGATAGAAGAATAATTCAAGTTGTCTAGGTTGTTGGACTGTAATAAGGCCTTGTGCCAATTATGATATCTTGCAATTCCCTTGGGGCAAGCCTTTGAGCCCTAATAATTTTGCATATGATGCATGTAAGACTAGAAGTTATTGAATCAATGATAATTCATTTTTTCTAAGCATTTCTTGTGTTATTTCCACTTTTTTGAACTCTAGGCTGCATGGTTGGACAGTCCTTTCTCGACCCTCCATCTGTGATTGCACCAGCCAAGGAGGCCCTTGTTGTTCATGTAAGATCAAAGGAAAAAGGCAATAAAAAAGATAATAAGTCTAATTCCAAGTCTCTAAGGAGATATAAGTCTCCTGGTAAAAATTCCAAGGTGAAATGTTGGAACTACGTAAAGATTAGTCATTTTTGAAAAGAATGCGAGGAGAAGAAAAATAAAAATAAAAAATCCTCCGATTCTGATTCAGATAATCCTCTCAAGATGATGGTGATGCCTTTGTTTCAGCCTTGGTAGAACATGAATCAGAAGATGTGTGGTTGATAGAATCAGGCACCTCTTTCCACATGACCTCTCACAAAGGTTGGTTCTCAAAGTATGAGGAGTATGAGGGTGGGAAGGTGTGTCTAGGTGATGACTCCCATCTAAATATTTTTGGTCATGGAAGAGTCAAGATTCAATTCCGAAATGGTAGAGTGAAGGGAATTTATGGTGTCTTACATATTCCTAGTTTGGCATAAAACCTACTTTCAATAAGTAAGCTGAGTGATGTAGGTGTGCAGGTTATTTTCTCGAGTGGTGGATGCAAGATGGCTAGAGGTTCTATGGTGCTTGCTAAGGGTGTTCAAATTGGAACCTTGTATAAGCTAGATGCATGCATGGTTTAGTGCAATAGTACTTTTTTGGAGTCCAAGAAGAGGGTGTGGACAAATATTTTGGCACCCTAAGACTCTCTTACACTTCTAGGGTTTTTTACCTAAAAGGAGGGAGGTAGGCCAAAATGGGAAATGTCCCCACTCAATACTAATGCAATTATGGATGAAATATGCCTAAATAAAATGCCTAAATGTAGAAAACTAATAAAATAGATCAATTATTGAATGAAAACTAAAGAAATGCAAGATGTTTGAAAACACAGTGTTGTATGCAAAAACACCTAGAAAGATGAATATAAATGCAATCAAAGCAAAATAGAAAAGAAAAAAAAATCATGCACCTAGAAATGTGTTGCAGACTGAAAATGTTGATGATTCTAGAAATTTGGCCTACTGGGACACTTACGCCATTCTGGGTGACCTAGTCCCAGATCTAGAAAATTGCACCAAAGCTTGTTTAAGTCAAATGGGTATCCAGATCTATAGAAAACTCTAAAAAACATGTGTAGTGGGACTAATTCACCATTGTTGGTGAATTATTCCACTTCTGAATTTATGAAAATTTGAAAGTGGAAATGGAAGCCCTCAGCTTGCACGCTAGTTTCTAACAAGTGTCCACCTCCGAGACTTTGATTTCCAGCTCTGTAAATGAATTTTTGTAGATATTTTGAACTTGCAAGGAGGAAGATGACTCCAATAAGTCTTCAACCTATTCTTCAATTATTTTCAAGTCCTTAATATACCTAAATTTGCAAATACACAAGGAAAGAGAGATAAATGTTGAATGTTAGGGCATGGGGGTTTGCCTTGGTCAAACCCCTTTTTAGGTAGTTAAACCAAAATGAAGAAATAAGACAATGAAGCATGAAGAAATGGAGTTAGAGACTTTCCATAATGATAGAACTTGATTTTTTGCAACAAAAGAAGAAGAATATGCCCTTGAATGTCTTAAAAAGCTATCTTAATGACTTAGAATAACAAAACCCTAGCTTGTTTGACTTGAAATGGAAGATGAATGATGAATAAGATGAATGAGTTATGAATTAGGGTTTAGAAGCTTGTATTTACAGGCAATCCATTGAATTTTCCCGTTAATTCGATCCCTAAGGACGACATGAAGGAGAAATAAACTTAAAATCCATTTTTTCCTGCCCGAACCTCGAAAATAGCCCAAATGGGACTAAGTCACCAGGTTGGGTGACTTAGTCCCACCTAATGGGACTAATTCACCCAAATGGGTGACTTGGTCCCATAGGGGCTCTTTTGCCAGCTAGATTGTCGGAGAATGAAGAATTTCAGTTTTTATGATGATTTAGTCAGATCTTTTATCAAATTATGCCTCGAGATGCACAATATGGGGCTATAGGGGCCTATTAATGATGATGAAAAAGGGTAATTAGGGCTAGGGACACAAAGTTCAATGTGAAAGTATGATTAAACACACTTTACATCATTAAAATGAGGTCCACATAGCCTAGAAAGGCACAACATCCAATGTGAATGTGTAGAACACATTACAACACTAGATTAAGATTAGGTTTAATTTATAAGCCCTCTAGATTAATGTGAGAATACCATTAAATACATTTTATATAATTGAATTAGGGGAAATATAGGTCCATTAAGTCTAGATAAGTGTGAAAGTATTTTACAACACTTTACAACACCTTTACAAGACATGGTTAAATGCATTTTATTCAGTTTGCAAGGGTCCAAGACCTAATGTAGATGTGTAAAACACCTCACAACACTAAATCAAGACCTCATTAAGTCCAATTTGTTGTTAATTATTCCCATATCAAGCAAGCAAAAAGGGATACTTTTTCCGTGTCCACAGAGGGATCTAGATTCTTCATCCTCACCATCAAATCGAGAAGAGAAGAAAATTGTGGTTTCTACATTTGATGGTCGTGCTTTCTGGGTACCTAAGGGTGCTAATACTTTGGAGATGAAACTCCCAATAGAGAAGATAATGTTATGGCACCAAATACTTGGCCATATTGGTGAGAATTGTCTTCGAGCCCTAAAAAATAAGAGCATTGTTGAAGGCCTTGATGATTGTAATCTTGTGTTTGATTTTTATGAACATTATATATATGGAAAACAACACCGTGTTTCTTTTTATTCTAGTTCTTATAAGTCTTTTGGAGTATTGGATTATATTTATGTAGATGTATTTGGTCCTATTAATGTTCCTTTGTTATCTAGATCTGTGTATTTTTCCTTATTCATAGATGATTATGGTAGGACATTTGTTTATTTCCTTAGAAGTATTTTAGCTGGTTCAAGGAATTCAAATCCTTGGTTGAAAATAAAATTGGTAGAAAAATTAAGTGCTTGAGGACAGATAATGGTGGTGATTTTGGTTTGTTAGAATTCAATGGGCTTTGTAAGGACCATGGGATTGAGAGACACAAGATAACTCTATAGAACCACAACAAAATGGAGTTGTAAAGAGGATGAAAAAAATGATGATGGAGAGGGTTAGGAGTATGCTAAGTGGTTCTGGCCTTGAAAAAAAGTTCTAGGCCGGATATGTAGCCACTACATGCTATTTAATTAAGAGATCTACTTCAGTGCTTGTTGAAAAGAAACCCATGAAGGCATGGTATGGTAAGAGGCTGTCAATGAGACATCTTAGAGTCTTTGATTGTGAGGCATATGGTCATGTGCTTACTGAGAAAATATCGAAATTGCAGAACAAGGTGGTTAAGCATATCTTCATCAGCTATAGTGTTGGTGTGAAGGGTTACAAGCTTTAGAATCAAGTTGCAGAGAGGGTTATCTATAGTAGAAGTGTTATCTTCTGAGATTTGAAATCTTTCATTGTTGATTTGTAGCTAGAGGTAGAAGAGAAATAGAAAAAAAGGTAGTTTAGATCCCACCTACTTTGAAGAAAGATGAACTACATAATCCTATTGGACCTGATGATGAGAAGAGCTCAAGAAGCTCTAGAATCTCTAAAGAAAAGAAATAACCTCTACCTCAATAATTGAAGAGGTCTACACATGTTAAGCGACAATTGAAAAGATTTGGATATTCTATGTTGGATTACAATTGCATATTTTCTTTGATTGTTAACAATGATGAGAAGATTCCTAGATAGAAGCCATGAATGAAGAGATAGGTGCATTGAAGAAGACTGCTACATGGGATCTGGTACCTTTTGTAAGGCCTTTCTAACATCTGGTTAACTTGGTGTTTGCAAGTAGACACACAATTCAAAGGATGGGTTCCTAACTGAATAGTTCACCAAACCTTCACAAAAGGATGTATTTAATTATCAACCAGGGCTTGTAAGCTTTTGGCAGTATTGGTACTATATGTACATCTAAGGATCCTAAATACAACCTATATCGATGGAACATAGGTGGTCACATATGTACTGAAAACCGTAAAAGCTTGGAAAAGGAAATAAATCATTAACTTGCAAAACAAGAGAATTAACGTAAATCTACTACTTAAGATATAGGTACTTACTGCTCAATATTGTAACTGCTAGCTATTGAATCTAAACTTGCAACTAACTAATAATTCTAACTTCTGATTTTTAACTTCTTTGGAGAATAGTTTTATTTAATGTTATAGGATATAATTCATGCAACAAAATATCATTCATGAGATTCACATGCATATAATTGAAAACTTATCTTAAATGGATTCAATAATGTAACATCTAATCTAGTAACACAAAATAAGGTGGGTTGGCAGTACCTCGAGTGGCTCTTGCTCAAGTTTCTACACCCATAGAAGATACCAAATGTGCACTACTTGATCAAAAAATCATGACAACAAACTAAACTCCTTTATTGCATGAAAACTAGATTTCTTATAGTTTGACAAGAATCTCTAAGGATTTCTCATTCAACATTACATATCTATTGCAACTTGATGATAAAAAACTAACAACAATTAACTATTAACTAGTAAAAGCAATCACACTGCTAGATTTGATTCTCAACCACATAACCCAATATATAGGCTCAAGAGGAGTCTTATTCATTCTAGGACTAAAAACATAACATTAATGTATACGTTCACTCTCCCTCAAGGATAGGGAGAGGACTAGTCTTTGAAATAAAAAAACCATAAATATAAAATAGAAGAAAAACCAAATTAGGATTATGCCCCTAATAGTTAACTGCCATGACAGGGATGTGTTTCATAGAAACTATCACATCATGTGGGTCACTCCTATTTGGAACAAACTTCTTCTTCTAGTTTCCTTATTGGATAAAAGTGTAATTATGGTTTACCATTCAATAACCACCTTCGCTTTCCTCTAAAAATGTCGCACTTCAATCATTCTGGCTTCTCCCTTGCAATCATTCATAGTCCTTTGCTACGAGTTGTAAATCCAATTGTTGCAGGCTATAGTAATATTGGCTACAAGATGTTAGTTTTTCTACCAATGCATTCACATCATTAACACTCACAATTAAATCATAAAAGCATACTAAATCTTATGAACATTCATACATCCACACAAGCATATATCAATATATCATATTTATATTTCCACATATTTAGGTCTATCAAAGTGCATAAAACACATATGAAATATGTATGAAGTCTTGGAAATGTTTGTGAAACTTAGCAAATGAAATGATAAAATCATAAATTGATTAAGGAAAAACTAGCCATTATCTAGACCCATCATTCCCCCCAACTAAAGTATTTGAGTGTTCTTAAGAAAATTTTAAGACCAAAGGTTATAGTATAGGGCCATCTCCCTAAAATAAGCTACAATGTCAAATCCCTTATTTTATTTTAGATAATAGCATTTTTGATTTGAGAGCTTTTCCAACCTTGTGTTTTTTGCTGCTTCTTCATCCCCATGTTTCTTCCCTGTCTAGTGTAGAACTTGAATGAGGAGAATAGGTGGATGGAAGACAAGTGGAAACCATGTAACTCCATTTCCCCTTGTAATGTATATATACTTGTGAGATCTTCGGATGATGGATACATAATTATAAAGGGAGTGTGGCTCCTTCCTCTTTAGCTCAAGCGTTAGCTCTTCCCATCTTTTTTGCACAAAATTTAAGGATTCATTAATAGCTCCTATGGCTAATCCCTTCATCCTTATATAATCTTGTTCTCTGATATTCATTATTTTCTTTCCCACACGTCTGTGATCCAAAAGCTCTAATGATTGATCTATGTCTGCATTGGGATATGTTGATTCTTTTCTAAGCTGTAAAACAATATATTTTTCCTTTTCATGGTATTCTTGTGAAAATTTTCCCCTCTACTATTTATTCTTGATATAAGAGTCCAAAGCTCCGATTTGTAGATCTCCTACAAAAATCAAGGGATTCCGGGAAGTTTCATCTTAAAGAATATAATTGTAAAGGTAGAATTCACATAGCTGATCATTCATTTTTGGTGTGGAATCATAATTTTTTTCTAAAAATAAGAATTTCCTATTCATTACTATAGGAGGATCACTAATTAATTGGATAAATTGAAAACACAAAAAAAATTCTTACAAAAATAGAGCATAAACCTTAGGAGATGGCATGCCAAACAAGCCCTAAGGGCAATGAAAATTCAACAATTCAGAGTTAAAAAACTTGATGTAAAAATTTGAATAAGCATTCATATTATTCTCAAAACATGTAAGAATAGATTCCTGTGGGAAATTGAATGTAGTTTCTAAACTACTTCAGGTTTATTTTAAAAATAAAATCTATTTTGAGAAAATTTAAAATTCAAATTGCAGTATTACTTAAATTTTAGAAAAATCAGAAGTAGGTGTTTGTCCGACTGACCTCTAACCATAATTAAAATGATAATATTTTTTTTGGCGAGACTTTATATATGTAAGTAGAGGACTCCAACCGATGCGGACGCAAGATATTTTGTAATTTTTTCCATGTAAATAATTAATTATGAATTTTATTACAACTTTTAAAAAATATAAAATCGTGATGTCCGACCATCTGACCTCATTATCAAAATTTCATGAAATTCAATTTTTTTTTTTTTAATCCTATAGTATGCAAAGCATAGAATGTGACGAATGTTTTGGATTCAAAAAATATGATACCGTTTGAAAGTTATAAATGTTTTACAATCAGCCTATCAATCAGGACTTTTGTCATAATTATAGTAGAAAATAAATAATAATAATCTATTAAATTCAAAATAAAACATAATTTATATTGGCAAAAAGCTGAGAATCTCCTCTACAAAACCTTTTCATTTTATCAATTTTGGCTAAAAATAAAGTCGTCAGCCACATGGGCGAAGTCCGGAAAAACAAAGTAAGCTGTTAAACACGCTTTTTGTGTTGACTTTTTAGGATTGGTATCTCCTAACCAAAAACTAAAGCAAACCCGAGCCTATTCCCTAGGCAATGAATTTTAGGAAATAGATAGTTATCGGAGCATCCATTCAAATCGGATATCCTGAGTTAACATAGCATTTTAAAAATGTCAAGACTTTATAACATATGCAATATATCTTATTTGTAGTTTATAGTTTATTTTAATATATTTAGTTTAGAATATACGATTTGGTTTATATATGATTTTTAAATAGTTTATAGTTTATAGTTTATGTTAATATATCTAGCTTAGAATATACAATATTATTTATAATTTAATATATAATCTCTTACAAAACTATATAATATATAATATAT
>VDFB02129479.1:0-73635 GCA_007258455.2 Sequoia sempervirens | reverse complement strand
TCTACACCTCGTAAGCCTTTTAGCTCGAGCTCGAAGCCTACAACATCATACACGGAAAATAAATCAGATCCAAAGAAGGCTGATAATACAGATCAGAAAAAGAAATTTGCAGCCCCTTTAGATCGAGAAACCATGAATGATTTGAGAAGGAGAAAACTCTGTTTTTATTGCAAAGGTCCGTATGATTTTAATCACGATTGCCCCCTCAAACCAAAAGGGCAAAACAAGCATATGGAGTGGTTTTATGAGGAAGAACCATTGACTGATTTTTCTGATCAGTGAGCTCCAATCTATGATACGGATGGAGAAGAATCAGAAAATGAAGCAGAAATTGCAGAGGAAACTGAACTTAAGGAGGCTCATATGTCCAGCATGCAGAAAGAGGGTTCTTTCAGACTCCGTGGGATCCTAGCTGGTCAAAGGGTCATATCTCTCCTTGATACAGGTGCAACCCATAACTTCATCGATTCACGGTTGGTAGAGAAACGGGGTATTCAAACTCAGCAGTTTGAAGGCATTCGTGTGAGGGTTGCAAATGGAAACACTCTCAATTGTGAGAGGATGATACCTGACTTGCCTTTGAAACTTAACAATTTTGAGTTCAAGGCAGATTTTTATGTGGTAAACATGGGTGGAACTGATGTAGTTCTTGGCATGAAGTGGCTTCATGCAATAGGAGAGTTCACGCTTAATTTGCGTGACATGGAGATGAAATTCACCATTGATGGCACAAATCATATTCTCAAAGCCATCAGGGACATCAACCTTAGGGAGATTTCACTTCGGAGAATGGAGCGTTTGATTCGTAATGATATGGTAGAGTGGGCTGCTGAATGCAAGCTAATGCCTTCACAGTTGGATCAGCAAGCTTCTTCATACCATCCAGATGTGCAGGAACTTCGAATCAAACATGCGAAGGTATTCAGTGCTATTCCACCAGGCAGGCCTCCTGATAGAGGTATTGAGCATATTATAGAGCTGGAGGAGGGCACGAAACCGATTATGATTACTCCTTACCGGCACCCCAAGCGTCTGAAAGATGAGATTGAGAAGACTATTCAGGAGCTGTTAGCTATGGGGCACATCAGGCCGAGTAAGTCACCCTTTGCTTCATCAGTTGTTTTGGTGAAGAAAAGGATGGTACACTTAGAATGTGTATCGATTACAGAATGCTCAACAGGAAAACCATTAAGAACAGGTATCCTATTCCTCGGATAGATGAGTTGATAGACGAGCTACATGGAGCTTGCTACTTCTCAAAGATTGATTTGAGAACAGGTTATCACCAGATCAGAGTCCGAGAAGAGGACATAGAGAAAACGGCGTTCAGATGTCACTGTGGACACTTTGATTTTTGGTTATGCCATTTGGGTGTAATGCTCAACCACATTTGGTCTACAAGCTGCCTTTACAGTGAGGTTTCCATCCTCTCCTTGATTAGTTTCAATACAGTATTACGGACTCCAAAATCATCTTGAGATGGTCCTTGAGGAATTCTTAGTTGAGTGGAGATCTGCAGCGGAGAGATGCGGCGTGAGGAGGTGGCAGTGTTCTTGACATCCGGCTTTGAGGTTTGCTTGTGGACAAACAGAATTGAGGCCAGTTGTGATGTCCCCTCGCTAGACAGTTCTCGGGAACAGTGTGTTAGCCCTTTATTGGACCCTTGTGGGCTAGCCAGTTTGGATAGAGGGTCAGTGATGCTTTTTGGAGAGTTTGATTGTCCGTGTTTTCAGTGGACAGTGCTTGGATCACAGCGAACGTTTGCATTCCAGGAGTTCACAGCTTCTGACGGCACGAGATTATCCTGAGTTTTGAGCGTATTACAGAATTTTAAGTGATTAAGTTAATTATTTAACTTATACGCCTTTTATTAAAGTCACCTTGACTTTAATAATATTTTATATCACTTAATAAATGTCAAAAGGGGGACTTTAATATTTTAATAACTTAAAATATTGAAAAGTGCGCTCAAAGATTTTATGGCAACTATTGAAAAGGGTTATATTAAAATATTAAAATATTTTAATGATTGCAAAGGCCGTACTTTTCTTGAAATGCGTGCCATTTGGTATAAAGCATTTCCTGGCAATAGAAACTCATAACTTTGACTATTTCGATTTGCCTTGTGCATTTTCTTCTGAGCATTCTCCTGTGACCAGGGTTTGATCATTTTGTCCATTGGAGAACGGAAAACTCTGCAGTGTTGAGTACTTTTGAGGCTGTGAAAGATCAGCTGAATCAGTACAGTTGAGAGCTTCACACAGAGGTTCTACAGTTGCAGACAGAGGTTTCATATTTACAGTTGTTTGTTCTTTAGTAATAACTTGAGGGTTTCATACTGGTGGCGCCTTTTCCACAGCTACAGAGACGTCCTTCAGAGATTCTATTTCTTCCTTTCATGGCCGTACGGCCTGCCTTGGGTTTTGTGCCTTGAGAAAGGCGTGTGAAGATAATAAGTGAAACGCCTCTCTTTTGTGAGGGCTTTGGTATCTATCATTGGCGGCTAGTCTTTTCAGAGCCTTGTGACCAGTTTCTGAGCAGGAGAAGCCACTTTTGGAGTCTTGGCGTGCATTCATGCTTGTTTTCACCATTTCCAGCTGTAGATCTGGCCAGTTCTTTATTTAAAATAATCTGGAGCCTTCTTGGTATGTTTATCTTTCTAAATCTATTTGTTGGAGTTAAATAATACATTCTGTACTTTCCTCTTGAAGAAATAAGATCAAATTCATGTTTTATGAGCAAAAATATGTTGCGCCCCTTCTCTTCTGTCTATTAAGATTTCTCTAAAAACTTAAAAAAACATTTAAAGACTTAAGAAATTGAGGGTTTTGAGCTGAGAGCCAGCAGGGCTCATCACAGTCAACAGCTTGAACAATCTTTATGTAACGCCTTTCTTTATTTCTTCGAATGGATTCAAAAGTGACTTATTTAATTGGTGGCAGCTTCACACACAAAGTAGATTTATTTAGGAATGAAACTTTATGAGAGGCGGCTCTTTGATGCTATTATATATGCAGTTCATGTTCTTATGAGTGTCGTGTGTTTTTACTCAATCACTTATTTTTGGCATTGACGGCTTCTATTTTCTGAATGACTTAGAATCACCTTCAACGTCAGTTAAAACTCTCCTGGCAGATATATGAGGCGGCTTAGATATTTTATGCGTTTTGGTTACATAGTAACGCCTTAGTTTTGAATGACAACAACTTTCATATTTTTGTATGGCATCTATGTTTGTCTTTACTTGTCTTTGCTGCAATTATTCTCAAAAAAATAACGCCAGATTTATTGAGGAAGTCGTGTGGTTTTAGAAATATTATTGCCTTCATTTTCATGTGTCGTATGAGGTTGCGTGTCAAGTTATTATTATTCAGTTTTTTTTTAGAGGCCTCTATGGTATTTTTTGGAGAAAATGTGAATTTTTATCAGACTATGCACTTCTCCTAAAGATGTCTTCAATAATAGTATGAGATGGAGGCATATTTTGAGAAGAGGTGATTCTCATTGAATGAGTCCATGAGTTTGCATTGAAAAGTGGTAGCGTCGGCTATAGGCCCGTCATGGCTTTAAATATGTGCAATCGACTTGCCTTAACTTGCTCAGAAATTCACATTCATTTATTCCTTGGTTGACTAAGTATGAGGACGACACTAAACATCCCACCCTTTGGTGGAGTCTAAAAATAAAACGCGGGTGTTAGTGGATATTTTTTTGGTATATACATGGTATCGAGTTCTTTTTAAAGTGCTAGTCAGAAGATACATGATGAGTATTTTAACATGCTGTTC
The DNA here is from genome assembly GCA_007258455.2 of Sequoia sempervirens. Lineage (NCBI taxonomy): Eukaryota > Viridiplantae > Streptophyta > Pinopsida > Cupressales > Cupressaceae > Sequoia > Sequoia sempervirens. The sequence continues at coordinate 69,847 of VDFB02129479.1, read as the reverse complement.
TGTGTATTGGGCCTAAAAAGGGGCTGTGTGCTTCCAAAATGAATTGTATTTTTTTTTTTTCTGGCAGTATGAATCCTTTTGCAGTGTATGCGTATGAGAGAGATATATGGCCAATGTTGCTATTGTGCAATGTGGGAGCCCAATGATTCTTTGTGCGGAATTAATCATTCTAAGGCTTGGGCTGAAAAGTATTTGCAGCGAGTGATTTCAAGTGTGAGGTGTTTCTTGAAGTTTTGTTGATGTCATTTACTCTTTTCTGACTTTCATATGGGAGGTTTATATGGCATCACATGAGTTCATTCACTACAAAGAATGTCTCTACATGTTTGTTGGCTTTTGATGTAAGTGCTAAAAATTCCCAGGCGATAAGGAGGACTTTGTACAATATTGAAGGCATTTTGTTTATCTCTAGCTCTGCACTTTTTGAACAGAAATTGATGCACGATGAGGTGTGGAATGAGTGAGTTATATGATGAGCATGCCATGAGAATATTTACGGGCCACTAAGAATGTCATAAGAATTAGCTATGTGCATAGGAGGTATGTAAGAACCCTATTGTTCTCCAAATACTGAATGCTATGCAATTGGTGTATTTTGAATTGGGTTCCAAATGATATTTGATTTTTTTTGTAGTTTTTCATTAAAGATGCCAGGAAACTTAAGCAATGCAAATAAATATATGAACTCTCAAGATGGAAGTAATGATAACTATTGCATTTCAAACTACTGCTGAAAGAAAACCCTTATTTTATTTATTTCAAATCAGATTTACTTTGGCTTGCAAATACAATATGTATATTCTAATATGATTGTCTTTTTACATAGAAAAGCATACCCGTTTTTAATTACAATAAATATACTGAGATCTAGAAACACTGGCAGCCAATCTGATATAATTTTCAGCTTGTCAGGACAAGTGTTGGGAACCACTAAAATGCTCACCAAATCCACACCGAGTCTCTAAATGATGCCAAATCAAATGCAATTGTCTCCTCTGACCTAGGCGACTAGCATCCAACATTGAAACCCTGCTGAAAATGGAAGATCAATTTATGCACGCATCCCAATACATGTGCCAGGAGCAACACACTTCCCAAGGAGAGCGATTTGATGTATAAAATTGAAGACTTCACCAAAACCCACGAAAATGCAGGTATAGGGGCGCCCTGGGGTGAGGGATGGAATGATCAAATACCTAGAACGAAAAAGTTCTTTGATTCTTTGTTGTGAATGAAACTCCGATTCAACAATACAAAATCTAGCAACACATAATTGATGGAAACCCACTAAAATCACCCCAAAATTGCAAAAGACTAATTACCCATCAAAACTCTACAAAAAAGAACATCAACTGAAATCTCAAATCTCCAATAAGGCTCAACTGTGACCTCTGTATGAAGCCACCAACACAATCGAAGAGAGGCTACGTTCTCCAAGATTGAATTTACTGCGAAACCCTAGGTTTCTTTCTAAAAGCCAAAGCTTCTTCAAAAAAGACAAGTGTTGAATGATTCCATAATGAATGAAATGAAAACCAAATGCCCTTTTATAATGATTAATTTGCATTTGTCTTCATCTCCTTTAATTTACTTTAATTTTTCCCTTCTTTTTGGTGCATAACATTAAAATATAAAGTATACTTTATTAAACACTTATATCTCCCTTTTAAATAACACTTTCACTTATTATAAAGTATACTTTTAAAAACATTTAAATCTCCTTTTCAAATGAAGTCCACTTAATTTATCAATGATATGCACTTAATAATTAATTATTATTAAAGTATAACTTTAATAATAATTATAACATTATAACTCCACCATTAATCATTATTTCTCAAATTCGTCTGAACTTGGGAGTTAACCATTGTATCCACTGTGCATCCAATTGCCTTACTAGAAGTAGTAAGGGTCCCTCCCTAACATCCATTGACTTACTATAAATAGTAAATCCCTCAAAACGGAACTAGAAACCTCTAAATATCAATGCCTCAAAACATATGAAGGATCTAAGAGATAAACACTTACAATTGCCACCTGAAGAGCTCCATAATGCCCAAACTGGACCCTCAAATCCACCACACTAGCCTACGAGGGTCAATTGATAGGCTAATCCTTCGAACTCTGATGCTCACGAAAATGGGGACATTAAAAGGTATGAGTGATGCTTCTTGCTATGTTGATTAAGATAATTCAATCTAGGCCATTTGGTTGAAGACTGTTATGTTTGCTTGTGCGTGAAGTTTGATACACAAACAGTGATACAAGAGATTAAGTTTTCAAAACAAAAGTTTTTAGGGCTTGATCAGATACTTTAGTTGCAAACATGAGTAATTCGTTGATAAGTTTCAGAATTGGTGATTGTGATCAGATTTGCGAAGTCTGAAGTTGGTGCTTCAGCAACACTAGAGTTGGTGCTTCGGTTGGTTCAGAAGCAATATCTTGTCGTGGTTTTTTGCCCGAAAGGGTTTTCCACGTGAAATTTGGTGTTCTTCATATTTGATGGTTGTTGTTAATATTTTGATTTCTGATTTACATGGTTTTAAGTTTTAAAGTTTGAAATATTGATTCACCCCCAAAAAAAACCCATAAAAGCTCACTAGTAACATCAATATACCCCTCTGAACATACTAACACAAGCCTAGAAAGTTAGCGCCAATTGCAAAGCAAGAGAACCCGAAAAAGGGGACATTATAGTCCTCCCTTCCCAAAGATTGCTTGTCCTCAAGTAATGCCAATACAACCCCACAATCAACAGATTGAACCAAACTGAAACCAAGAATGATCCTAGGGTCTCAAGTCAATCTCAAGAAAGAACCACCATGTTGATGCCGCACCACTCTAATCATAACTGTCAAACCATCGTGCCTAGATTGCATTCTCCTCTCTTGGAACCCCAAAAAGTAATCATCATTAAAACCCATACTAAAATACCTAAAAGGACTAAAATCTATACCAAGAGACATCCTACCAAGGCATCTCAACGAAGGCCACATCGACAAACTCACTACAAATCACGATCTTGGGAAAATGAAAAAACACCCTGCTCAATGTTGGCATTTTAATTCGCACCTCTGGAATGTGAATTTGAAACGGACAGCTATGCACAGTAAAACTGCTCTTCAAATTAGGAGGGGAAGCTCCCTCTTGCTGATGGTGTTGAAAGAAAGTAAACTAAAAACTAAGTTGCCTATCTTTTTGATCAGCTAGAGCACAAGGTTTATAAAACACAAACGCCGCAGCTGAGATTTTCTGATTTAAGAATTTCAACTACGATTAACTTAAGCTAAAGATGTTTCTAACTTCTCAAGAAATATGCAGAGCAAGAGAATTTAGAAATGAACAAGGTTGATTCTCTGACAAAGGCTTAAGAGAACTCTTTCTCAACATACATCTACACACTTCAATGTAAGCTGAAACTAAGATCACAAAAGCATAACACAAATAACGAAAATCTAAGACGTTATACCAAGGCAAAGGAGGCTCATGATTTTATTTCTCAAACTTCTGGAACAGAAATTACTAAACACATGCCTGGAACAAGAGCTTGCAGCTAAAGAAGCCTGCAAAACTTGTTCTTACACAATAGGAACAACAATTACAATAACTACTTGTTGGCTAAAAGAGACTCAACAATTCGCTATCATAAAACAATTGAACAACACTTGAATAACAAATAGAAGGCACTTAGGCTCAGTGTTTTGTTATCACTAGCATGGTTAAAGAAAACTAATGAGCAAAGACTCTTATTTATAAGCAACTAGAGGAGTAGGGAACCCTAAAATCTCCTTGCTTTCACAATCTAGGGCTTGCTCAGCAAGCAAGCTTTATTTCTAAATCTAAAAAGAAGATAACATCTAACACCTAAGAAAGCAAAAAAAGCAGGGACTGCCAACTATTACAATTTATTTTCTTTCTCTTCTTCGAAGAATGGATAAGAATTGCTCCAAGAATAGAAAGAAAGCGGAAAAAAAGCTTCTAAATGAAAGCTTGTTTTAAATCTCAATGACATCCGCTAAAAAGAAGGAAACTATGTCCTGGTTCGGTGCATCTATCCCATCAATAGCAAAATTGCATTTTTCCAAGATATCTTCTCCATTTGCAATTGATCTCAAGAAATCTTCGACCTCATTGGCCGCTTTTTCAAATTTTGCTGACATCATGGCAAGGTGATTCATTCTGCCACCAACTGTATTGCTGCTATCACAGCTACGAACAACACTCTGAAATTGAGTTTTTACTTCATCAAGCCCGACATAAGAACCATCTTCAAGACTATAACGAGAAGGAATCTTTGTGACAAACTCATTGATGAAAAGAAGAGCTTCGATCACCCTTTTTCTATAGGCAATAAACTCCTCGGATATCCTCTCGTAGGTTTTAACCTTGAAGGCATGACGCTCTCTCCAAGCAAGGATCTGTCTCTTGTGTTCTTTTGAGACCACTGAACCATAGGCTATATCTAAATTAGCAATGATGATCTCATGCCTTGGTTTTACTTCAGCCACCTTTGAGCAATCTTCTTGCTATACTTATCCTTGTGTATTTCCCACATCCTCTCACATTTGCCCTTTGAGATAGTGACACTTTCAGGCGAAGGGGAAATGGAGAAACATTTCTCAATCATATCAAGTTTCAAACTGCAAATCAATCTGCCATCAATTGATTGAATCTCCCTTGTAGCTAGGTTGTAATGCTTGATGCAAGCGACTACGAACTCGAGGCTCTGAACCGAAATAGGAATAGATGCTGCTGCGAGGAGTCCAGAGTGTCCCACATTTCTAATTGAAGAGTTGCCTGCGCTCTCCAAAGCATGTAGATCAAACACTGGCTTGATGTGATGCAAGTCCGTCTCAGCTGTTTTGATGAAATCATGGTAGAGAGCTGATTTGGTCTTGAAATCATTGGGAGTGTACTCCATTTTGAAAACCTTGAAGAATGACTGTAAACTCACCTAGGTTCAGACAAGTTTTGAACAACTTACTATTTTTAGAATGCTGATTTTTCTTCCTCCAACGGACGGATTTTTCGAAAAAAATTTAAGATATGGGTTTTGCTCAAAATTTCATAGCAAGACAACCCAGATCGTCTATTTTTGAAAATTTTGAATTTAGACTAAAAAAGCAGCAAACCCTAATTTCTTCAATTTTTTCACGAAAAAAAGTTGGCCCTGGGTTTTGTTCAAAATACAATTAGAAATAGACCCAGTTGATTAGATTTGAGAAACACTGAGGGTTGATTGAAAAAGCAGCCAACCCTAAAATTTGAGATTTTCTTGAAAAAGCTGTGATATGGGTTTTCTTCAAAAGACTAATTTGAGAGGACCTAGATGATAAAAATTGAATATACTGAGGATTTCACTAACATGCAAAGCAAAAAGCAGTTGCTGCAACTTGATGAATTTCTTGAAAAATTCTTCAGAAGAATGAGATGATAAGACCCAGATGGCTGAAAATTGAATATCTTGGCCTTTTTCTTCAAAAAATTGATCTTCTGGATGAAAAAGCAAGGCCTTATGTTGCTGGTCTTAAAAAATTGATGAAGAATCAGCAAACTTGAGTTCTTGAATCATGAAAAATTTCTCCAAACTTGCTGCTCCAACTTTCTCCTTGGAATGTTACCTGCAATAATGATGAAAATTGCATTGAAGAGGTGTATTAAATAGACTTAGGGTTTGAAATAGGTTTGCTTTATTTTGCTTTAATCTTCAAAAACCCTAAAATTGGCCTGTTCAATGAACTTGGACATTCTCTTCCTCTTGCCATTTTGAATTTTCTGGAAATTTTGAAAATTTTCACTAAGGCATTGAGAGTCGGATGCCTTCTTGGCTAGGGGCGCCCATTTGCTTCAGAGTTAGCCATTTTTTGAGTTTTGCATCTTTTTCACAATTTTGACCTCCTACTTTGACCTTGATCTCCGACTTCCAGATTGATCTAATGAACGAGTTGGATGATTCATCGTGTAACTTGACTGATTCTGAGAAGATTGTTCTGGAGGCGTCTTTGACGGAAAACTTCGTTTTGGCCTTCAAATTCATGGGAGCCTATTGTCTCCAGGGGCGCCCATTTTGTCTAGAGTTGCCATTTTTTAAGGAATTTCAAGTTCTTCCTTTTCCCTTTGATCTTCTGATGAAATCTTGATTCTGGGGGCTACGCGGATCCGATTGACTAGTTGACAACTTCATTGGATAGCTTGACTGAAATCGACGAGGTGATCTTGGAGACTGCATTGGTGAATTCTATCACATCTGAGCTCAAAACCTTGGGCGCCCTCTCTCTCCAGGGGCGCCCAACTTGACCAGACTTAGCCATTTTCAGCGTTTCTTCATCAACTCTCTTCTACATATGATCTCATCAGATCTGGTGACCTGGAGCTTGGATTGGCTAATGGCTGGGCTCGTCGCGAAGCTGAGAAGATTTTGAAAAGGGTCTTCTAGAAGTTACTTCGCCAAAAAGTTAGATTTGAAACTTCAAAAGCTTGGGTGCCCTTTCTCTCCAGGGGCGCCCAACTTGATCAGACTTGGAATATTTTCATTTGATTTCATCTTCAAACTTTGAATCTTCATCTTATACCTGCAACTCTAATCTGGATTTGTCAAAGGATGACAAGTTGGATACTCTAATGAAGAAATCCATTGCGAAGCTGTTTGAATTCCAGAGAGATTGAGCACTTTAGCAAACCCTAACTGCTGGATTGGGACCCTTAAAAAGTTGGGCGCCCAAAGTTCCCAGACTTAGTCAAATTTTGATGATTTTCATGTTTTTTATTTTGACTTCTGTTTGGATCCTCCCTGTTTGATCTCGAATCCTGAACAACTGGATGATCCGATGACTGGACCATTGGATTCGTTGCGGAGCTGGAAGAAAATTGAGCAACTTTGCTTGGAGGCTTAAACCCTAATTTCAACATTTGATGCCCTAAAAAGATGGGCACCCTTCTTCACTTGGGGCGCCCAAGTCAAGCAGACAGTCAAAATTTCACTGTTTTCACCTTCTTCCTCGTTCTTCGTGCTTGCTCACCAACTCACCTTCTGCTCAATGCTTGAGTGTTGAATTTGACGCCTGGCAACTGACTGACCTCCATTGATGACCTCAGAGCTCCTAATATGCTTCTAAAAAGCATAATAGACCCACTAGGGTAAAACTGATCTTTTTGAGATTCTAACTGCACCAGCTTGATAAGGAAGTATTTTGAGCCAATCAAAATCAGTTTGAACCCTAACGGACCAACTTTCTATTTTTAGAAAGTTTTGCCAGTATCCGTTTCAAAAGAAACCTAGAAAAACCCAAAAAAAGTTACTATTTTTAAGAGATTTCTAAAAATAGCAGTTTTCCTAAAAAGTAGGGATAAAAAATTGAGATCTGGGTTTTGTAGATTAGGTTGTTCTGAGCAGACCCAGATCGTCAGATTTTGGAAATTTCACGTTTTAACCCCTCATGCAAGACACACACACCCAAATTTTGACCTTTTTGACAAATTTAACAAGACTTTTACTCATTTCTTCAAAATGTCTAAGTGTAGCAAAAATTTTAATTTTGGGGTACAACACTCAACCATAAAACATAAACTCCAGCATCACACCTCATGATATCCCAAAATTGAAGTAGACCAGTCATAGTCACAACTCTAAATTTTGCCAACTAGGGAATGTCTCTGCTGTCGCCAATTGAAATCATATCATTGACACTTAACCTCCAAGTGTCAAAAGAACGGTTTTGAATACACCAACATATTTTAGTTTCATTTAGCAATTTAAAACTCCAACATAGGTCGATCCATGTTCCCTTCCAATCCTTTGACATCAATGACAACATTTTTCCACAACATACACAAAATGGGATCAAGGAAGATGAGGGAGTTAGGAAATGAGAATTTTGGTCCACCCCATAAATCATAGAAAGAGGAGACATGACATTTTTTGAAACTATAGTTTTAGGACTTAGACTCAGACTCGACTCGACAGCCCAAAATTTTGACTCGGACTCAAGACTTGGGACTTGGCACAAACTTGGCAAAAAAAACCTTATAATTACACAAAAACAAAAGAAAAGAAATTAATGCATTTAGACAACATAAAAGCCTAATTTGATTGTCAATTTGTCATAATTCAAACATTACAATTTTCAGATGTCCTATGATCCTCAAACTCTCAAAATTTGAAATTTCATAGTTTCAAATGTGTAACAACATTATAAATTTATAATTGTTTACATATAATGATGTAAAAATGAAAAAAAAACCAAATACAATCTACATCTTCCTCTTTCCCCTCCTAATGTAACTTACTTTTTTAGACCTCGAACTAGAAGGTTCTACAATATCAAAATGATGATGGATTGTTTTTTCAAAAGTGTCTTCATTTTCCTCCATTGCATCCAATTGTGCTGCTTTTGTTGCTCCTCTCTCAAATTTTGCAAGATCTTCATTAGTAAGGAGGACATCATCTTGTTCATCGAATGTCCATTTACCATAAGGATCAATCTCATCCAAGTTGATGGAATCAAGTGAAATGCTCTCCACCTTTCTAGTTCAAAGGTGAAGATTGTACCAACTCAAGACAAGATCATTGAGGCTCTCCTAGGTCAACGTATTTCTCTTCTTTGTGTGAATGCTCTCAAATAAGCTCTAATTGTGTTCACACCCAAGCACTACAAGGCTGGGACAAAATGTGAATGGCTAGCCTTTGAAGATTTGTCATGAAAGTACCATAATTCTCCCACCATAAATCTACAAAAAAGCATTTAAAATTATAAGAATCAAGTAAAAAAATATAATCAAGTTTCTAATTTCTACTTGTAATATTGAACTAAAAATTTTACCTAGTTGTTTTCCTCTCCTTTGAATTGCTTGAGATGAATAAAAGAGTCTCCCCTTTGCACCCTTGTAGATCTTGAATAGATAGATGAAATATAGCAAGTTGATTATTATGTATGTAAAATGGATGTTTCTAGAGAGTCGACATTGTCAAATTCATAAATAAGATCTAGTAGATCAGATTTAGTAAATCTTACCTCCAACTCATCAAGAACTTTATCTTTCATCTCAACATTTGGCAAAATCTTATCGATGCATGAAATGACATCTGCCATGACCTCCTCATTAGCCTTAAATGAATCAAAGAAGTGGAATTTTGGGTTTAGGTACTAGGCCAAGGCATGTATCTATGGGTGGAGTTGGTTTGTCCATCTACGATCACACCAAATGATTTAATATTTTTTTGTTTCCACCATAGTAATGCAAAATGGCCTCTTTGGCCTTATCCATGGCCTCATAAAAGAAAACCCATCAGCATGCCATCTCCATCCACCATATATGAAGAACCCTAACGAAAGGTTATGTCACCTAAAAATTGAAAACAAACCTGAAATTATTACAAAATTAACTCCTCAAAATAAAAAACAGCAAATAGATTATTTTGTATAAAGTTATGTTTGTATTTGTTTCTTACCTTGATTAACTCCTCTCCATTTTTGATGAATAAGTCATCAAAATCTATTCTTGCAGTTCTCTTCCCTTCAACTTTTTTGGAAAATGGGGACTCCAACCAAGCATCAAACAAACATTATCTTGAGATGAGGAATTATGGCAAGAATGCTTTGCAAAGTGTCACTCTTGGTCGCACAAGCTCCTTGCCATTTGTGTGTTTTGAAATGATAATTGATATTCGTTATTTACAAAGGAGATGAAAACTCCTTAAATAATACAATACAGGATGATGTTTCTAAAAAGAAACAAACGTTAATAGAAGCAAAGAATGGAAAGTTTTTGAAAGCTAACTGAAGCAAACTAGTTTAACTAAAAGTAAACTATTAACTAACTAAAGGCTAAGATGACCATTAAATAATACAATAATGCTTTAATACCCTCCCTTAATAGTCATTCTACTAACTACAGTAAGCTTATCCTGAAATTTTACAAATTTATCTAGATTGAAAGACTTGGTGAAAATGTCCTTAGTTGCAACATACTACAACATCACAGAGCTATCTTCAACAAGCTGTCTGATGAAGTGACAATGAAGCTCAACATGCTTAGTTCACTCGTGGAAGACTGGATTCTTAGCAAGTTTGAGAACCCCTTGATTATCACAAAGCAGAGGTGAAGGCCCTACTTGAGACATCTGCATGTTAGCAAGCATCCTTCAAAGCCATATTGCCTCACATGTTGCCTTAACTGTTCCTTGATACTCTGCTTCGGTCAAGGAAAGAGCAATTGCTTGCTACTTCTTGCTTGTCCATGTGACTGCACCTGTACCAAGATTGAAAACATACCCAAAAGTGGACTTCCTGCCATCCACTGAACCTGCCCAATTTGAGTCTGTAAAGCCAATCAATCTAGGATCTTTGCATCTGCTATACAAAATGCCAAAGTTAGGTGTCCCTTTGACATATTGCAATACTCGCTTTGTGGCAACCCAATGTTCCGCCTTAGGAGCAGTCATGAAACAAGAAATGTAACTCACAACAAAACTAAGATCAGGTCTAGTGGCAGTAAGATAGATGAGACTGCCCACAAGTTGCCTGAACGAAGACTCGTTTACCACTAGTGAGTCTGATTTGGTTGAACGTTTTAGCCCCTTCTCCATCAAAGTGGATGAGATTTTGCAATCTTCCATCCTGAATTTTTCAAGCAAACTCTTGGCATACCTCGACTGAGAAATGAAGATATTGCCACCTGTCTGCCAAACTTCTACACCAAGACAATTGTGTAGGAGACCTAAGTTCGTCATCTCAAACGCCTAACACAAATTTGACTTGATCTTTTCAATCAAATGTAACCTATTGCCAGTAATGATGATATCGTCCACATAGATGACAAGAAGGATGATATCATTGCTAGTGTTCTTGAGATACAAATTTGCATTTGAGGGACTCCTGTGAAACCCCTATGCAACTACGTACTTGTCAAACTTCAGGTACCATGTCCTAGGTGCCTGCTTGAGGCCATAAAGAGCCCTTTGTAATCTGCATACCTTGTGGCCATAAAATTGATGAAGACATTGCAAAAACCATAGGTGAGTTTGCAGAAACCCTAAATCGCAACTGAGTAAAAACGAAAATATCACGGATTTCTAGGTGCGATTCATTTTGTTTTGTCAACTTTTTCGTGTCTTTCTTCCTCTTGAAAACCTGTGCAACCTTGTGAGAAACCCATGAGAATACTTTCATCAAGTTTGCACACAATAGTCGTGTGTCACAAAGAAGCTCAAGTTGCAAAAAAATATGGCCCAAAAATAGTGTGAAAAATCAAGAACCCACATTGCAGAAGCTCGCACGCGCACAAATTTAAGAAAACTCATGAAAAAATCCTTGAAGAAAGGTCATGATTCTCCACAGATCGCGTGGATTCAGACGCAGCCAGAAAAGAACAACTTTCAGCTAAAAAAAAATCGCGCGATTTTTAAATAGGAGTAAATCCACAATTTCTTTTGAAACATCACGATTTTTTTCCTTAAAAAAAAATCTCAAATAAAAATCATCAATTTTTAGCTTTGAAACCCTTGAAAAATCTGCCTAGAAAAGGTTGCTTAATTTTTAGAAAATAAGCCCCACAATTTTAATCAAAAAAATCGAAAAAAAACTTCTAAAAATCTTTTGCAAAAATTCTTAGGTAAAAACTATGAATTTTTATCACTAAAAATTCGCCAAAAAATTCCTAGGCCATGATACCATGAAATGATAATTGATATTCGTTATTTACAAAGGAGACGAAAGCTCATTAAGTAATACAATACAGGACGATGTTTCCAAAAAGAAACTGACGTTAACAGAAGTAAAGAACGAAAAGTTACTAAAAGCTAGCTAAAGCAAACTAGTTTAATTGAAAGTAAACTAAAGGCTAAGATGACCATTAAATAATACAATAATGCTTTAATATGTTCTCATTGAAGAAAGGACTCAAGTATGGTTGTAGATAAATTTGATAACCTATTTAGCATCTTCAACCACACTTTTGACCCATCCAATTTTCCCAATGTATTCTGACAACAAATCCAAGCAATGTGCAGCACAAGGAGTCCATGAAATAGTAGGATGCCTCTCCATAATAAGTTTCCCTACGGCTACATTTGCTACTGCATTGTCCATGATAAGTTGGACAACATTCTCAACCCCAACCTCCTAGACCACCCCGTCCAATAGATTGCACAAAGTTTTAGCATTTTTGACATCATGCAAGGCATCTATAGACTTCAAGAACACCAATGTTCCATTAGAAGCCACTAAAAATTTAAGAAGAGTCTTATTCTGTCCATCTATCCATCCGTCTAATAAGATGCTACAACCTTTTCTCCACCATACTTTCTTTTGATCATTAACCACAAGCCGTGTATTTTTTACAACTTCCTCTAGCAATGGCACACTCAATTCTCTTGTTGTTGGAGTCTTAAACCCCTTACCTGCAAGTATTAATGCATTCACCAACCCTTCCCAATATGGGTTGTTCACCACATTGAAGGGTAAATTATTAAAGTACCAAAAGTTTGCTATTACCATCCTAGCCTCATGGTGTTTTTATTTATTCATACCTTCAAGTGAGGGTTGTGCTCCTGGAACATTGCATGGAACAAAGAAATTTGGTGATGATGAAGGAATATGGCTAGAAATAGAAAAAGAACCCTCGGGACTCTCACCAATAGATGAATGTGGATGACAAAAGCTTGGAGCTGGGGCAACAAAGGAAAATCCGTAGGCATAGAACTAGATATATTCCAATTCATGATTGTTGCTAATGCTTCCTTTGTCTTTTGCTTTTCCACCTTTTTTCATTTTGTACTCAACAAGCAAGGCATTCATCTCTTTAGAAACCTCTACAGACACCTTGGTGCATGCCTTCACATTTTGCCCAGGTATTTTAGCAAGGTGGTATTTTAATCTATTAATTCCACCTGTCATATTTTGCTTGCATTCAATTATTTTGTTAACTAGGGTTTTCTAAAATTTTAGATCCGAATAGGTTTTTTTTTTCTTTTAATTGGAAAGGGGTAAATGTGACCTGGAACTATGAACCGGTGAGGTCACAAACGGGGGAACTCATCCCCAATATAAATTCTCAACAATTATACCCCAATGGGGTTTGAACCTTGACGGCAAGAATAACAACACAACAACTTAACCATCACACCATGCCACTATTGGCAATCCCAATGGTTGGGAAGTATGGCTAGATTCTTTAATTTTTCACTTAGTAGAGAGTTATATGATGTAGATGGTGCATTTTCAAGTGGGAAAGTGTTCTTTGGAGCACTCTTTGAGATTGGTTGTTGCGTGTTTGAAGTGTACCTAACAGATACAAAACACATTTTCAAGTGACAAAAGCCAAGAAGAAGTAGATCAAGTGGTTTCATGACAAGTTTAAGTGGCTAAAGTTTGAAGATTGCTCCATGATCTTTTCCAGTTTGTTCAGGATTTTTCATTCAACATAGAAAGAATTATTAGGGCTCTAGATATTTATGTGGGTTTATCTAGTCAAGGAGTCCATAGAGTGTTTGCATCTCTCCTGGTCAGATTTCCATCAGTTTTTCAGTAGGTTTTACTCAAATTAGAAAATTCTCATGGGCTAGTACATCTTTTTTCAGCGTTCGTCACTGTTTTCCAACCTTTTTCCCAGGTGACATCAATGGTTTGTCCTGCAAAATTGGGGTTTTTAGCAGGATTTTATTGAATTTGTAATACTCTAATTGATCTATAGTTTAAAAAGGAATCTAACTAACAGTTTTCAGCTGAAACGCAACTAATTTTCTTCTAAAACTAGGGTTTCCTTTACATTTTGAATGAAAAGGAAATTCAATTTTTAAAAGAAATACATAACATTCAATTTCCCAACTAACTTTCAAATTTACAGTTTTAGCTGAAAAGAAACAACTAATTGATTTCCAATAACTGAAAATACAAATGAATTTTAACTAACTTTCATTTCTTCTGAAATACATGATCATCACTTACAACTAAACTATTTAAATGCTAAGTAATCATTTCAGAAATTTAAGGAGAGAGAAGGGTTTCAAGAAAAAATAGATAAGAAGTTGAAGCATTTGAACTTGGCTTTGTCTTCATGGGAAAAGAAGATATCATCAAGGGCTTTACCGCCCAACCGAAGACTCACTGGTCTCCCGTATTTCTTCTACTAAAGAAACTTGTCCCTTCATGAGGGTAATCAACAAGGATCTCATTTTATCATCATGCCTCTGAGCTTGGTGTCATGAACCTATACCGCTGAACCTTGTAACCTATGTCGCAGTGTTCTTAAAGTTTGTAACTGGGCGATATCATGCAAGTCGCAGGATCGCTATTTTCTCTAACCTTGTAACCTTGTCGCGGAGTTTGGAAGTTTCTTAACTTCTCGACTAGCCAATCTCCTTCAGTGTCGTGGTGTTTGGGAATTTTCTAACCTCCGACTGGGGGTTGTGAAGTTTGTATTTTCTTCGATTAAGCGACAAGCCGATGGTTTGGTGGGACCGGTCTGTGTGGATGGTGACGACAGCGTATGGTGGTGACTTGGATGCCGACAAATGTGGGGACCACTTGGGTTGGGAGTTAAATATTTAAGTCTTTTTTGGGAGACTTGTTGCGAATATTGTAGATTCCCATCTTGATTCTCCGGAATTGCACAAACGGTGTACGCGTGTCTTGGTGGAGACCACAAGGAACGACCGACAGTTTGGTGCAATAGTCAAATGCGATGGACGAGTGATGTGTCGACATGTGGCACAATTTCATTTGTTGATTTTACATCGCTGTTGTAAATCAACAATCATTGGACGAAAGCTTTAGTTCCTGTTAGCGATATGTTTGCATTTACTACATGATCTGACTCGGGGGTTGACAGAGTGCGAATATAGTTATATTCTTTGTAACCAAAATTTAATGCTAGGCGGCTTGATGCGTGCTGCATGGCGGTGTGTGTAACCCGAGACGAAGGAAGCTTGTCGGTGAATTAATGAAACCCTAATGGTTGTTGGTTAGTTGTTAGAATTCATTGTATGTCGTATGAGCATTGAAACAATGAGTGAGACGAATTGTATGAGTGTCTAGAGGTCGACCAAGGTGATGCTGTTGTGAGTTAACATCTAAGAGTGAAGTCTGTAACTCTATGAATGTGCATCTCAAATGTGTGTAACTTGCTAAGTGTATGGTTTTTTGCACTTCTCTCCTGGGGATTTTGCATTAGGAAGGCGTTTCCGCACCCTCTGCTTTACTTACAAATGGTATCAGAGCCTAGCCAGTTGTGTTATCCTTGTGAGTAGGGCTGGTTTTTTTGTGCTAATCTTGTTCAGTGGGAGTCATGCAAAAGAACCGATTACTCTGTTTATTGTTTGAGATGGCAAGTACATCAGGCAGAGTAGAACTTGAAAAGTTCAATGGCGGGAATTTTGAGTTGTGGAAACTCAAAATGGAAGACTTGTTGGTGGATAGAGACCTCTAGATTGCTGTGTCTGGAATTATGCCACAAAGTGTGAAACAAGAAGATTGGGACCTCGCAAACAAAAAAGCTAGAGGATTGATAAGACTTTGTTTGGCCGATTCTATACTCCTGAACGTCCATGAGGAGAAGATTGCATCTTCATTATGGAAGAAACTTGGTGACATTTATCAGGGAAAGTCTCTGGTGAATAAGTTATTCCTAAGGAAGTTGTACTCCTTGAAGATGGAAGAAGGTGCATCTGTAGTAGACCATCTGAATTCATTTAATATGATTGTTGATTAGTTGGCGTCTGTGGGTGTGAAGATAGAGGAGGAGGATCGCTGTATGCTTTTGTTCTGCTCCTTACCCGACACTTGGGACCATCTGGTAATGGCTATTGGGAGTACAAAAAGTACTTTCAAGATGGAAGACATGGTTGCCTCCCTGCTATCAGAAGAAATGCGGAGGAAGTCTTTTGAAATGGCCAAGGAGGCTCTTGCTATTTCGGGTAGATCAAAGGAGAGAGGCAAGAAGAAAGACAAGAAGTCTAAATCCAAATCTTAAGGGAGATCAAAGTCTCTTGGTGAAAAGTCCAAGGTGAAATGTTGGAACTGTGGGCAATCTGGTCATATCCAAAAGGATTGTAAGGAGAAGAAGAAGAAGAAAAACTCTTCAGACAACGACTCTTCTCAGAGTGATGCAGATGCCTTCATTGCAGCCTTGGCGACTTAGGCATCAGATGATGTCTGGCTCATTGAATCAGGTGCATCTTTTCACATGACATCTCACAGAGATTGGTTCACTAAGTATGAAAAGTATGTTGGTGGAAAGGTGTACCTGTCAAGTGATTCAAATTTGGAAATTGTTGGCCGTGGAAGAGTCAGAATCCAATTCCCTGACGGAAGAATCAAAGGGATCGGTGATGTACTACACATACCAGGTTTGGCTCATAACCTGCTTTCGGTTAGTATGCTGAATGATGTTGGCATGCAAGTTTCTTTCTCGAGTGGAGGCTATAAGATGACTAGAGGCACAATGGTGCTGGCTAAGGGTGTACGCATAGGCACTCTGTACAAGTTGGATGCACATCCTATTCAATGTAACGTCTCTATAAAGTCAAGCAAAGTTGCTCGTGTAGAGGAGAATGAAGCTCCTCTGGGTGTAAATTCTTTGGAGGTGAAACTCCCAGCGGAGAAGACCATGTTGTGGCATCATAGACTCGGTCACATAGGTGAGAAAGGCTTAAAAGCCTTGAAAAATAAAAAATCTTGTTGAAGGGCTTGTTGATTGCAACTTTGAGTTTGATTTTTGCGAACATTGTATTTATGGAAAGCAGCATCATGTTTCATTTTATTCAAGTCCTCATAAATCTTCTGGTGTACTAGATTATGTTCATTCTGATGTATTTGGTCCAGTGAATGTTCCTTCGTTATCGAAGTCTAGATATTATGTTTCCTTCACTGATGATTATTCGAGAAAGGTATTTGTGTACTTTCTTAAGAGTAAATCAGAAGTGTTCAGTTAGTTTAAAGATTTTAAAAACTTGGTAGAGAATCAGACTGAAAGGAAAATTAAATGCTTGAGGACGGATAATGGCGGCGAGTTCTATTCTGCAGATTTTGAAAGGTACTGTAAAGACCATGGGATTAAGAGGCATAAAACTACACCTTATACTTCCCAACAGAATGGAGTTGCTAAAAGGTTAAACAGGATGCTAATGGAAAGAGTGAGAAGTATGTTGAGCAGTGCTGGTCTAGAGCAGAAGTTCTGGGCTAAGGCTATGGCTACAACATGTTGGTAAATCATTCACTTTGTTCGGCTCTTGTTGACAAAACACCTTTGGAAGCATGGTCTGGTAAGAAGCCCTCTCTGAGACATATTCATGTCTTTGGCTGTGAGGCATATGCATATGTGCCGAATGAGAAAAGATCAAAGTTGGAGAAGAAGGCTATTAAATGTATCTTCATTGGCTATGGCGTTGGTGTGAAAGGATACAAACTTTGGAATCTTGTCACTAAGAAGGTTTTGTACAGCAGAAGTGCAATCTTTCATGAGCTGAAGCCTTCAATAGTTGGTCAACAGTTAGAGACAGATATAAAGGAAAAGGATGATGTAGTTGAAATCCCTCAAACTCCAGAAAAAGAGGAACTACAAAGTGTACCTGAAACTGAGGAGAGTTCTAGCAGCTCTGAGAGTTCTAAAGAAGAAGAACCACAACCTTAGCCTCAACCTATGAGGAGGTCTACACGTGAAAAGCGTCAACTTGATAGGTACGGATTTTCTATGTTGGATTCGAACTATGCCTATGCTTTGATTACTAGTACTGATGAGCCTAGGACTGTGAAAGAGGCAATTAATATGCCTGACTCAAATTCCTGGTTGGAAGCCATGAATGAAGAAATTGCATCATTGAAGAAGAATGGAACCTGGGATTTGGTACCTTTGCTTGAAGGGCGAAAGCGTGTTGGCTGGAAATGGGTATTTAAGAAGAAGATTGGTCTGGATGGTAGTGTTGAAAAGTATAAAGCTCGGTTGGTCGCGAAAGGTTATTCCCAGGTAGAGGGAATTGATTATGGAAAAATATTTTCTCCTATAGCTAAGCTGACATCTATCAGATTCTTTTGTCATTTGTAGTAGTGTATGACTTAGAGATCGAGTAGATGGATGTGAAGACAGCGTTTCTTCATGGAGATCTTGAAGAAGAAATTTATATGTCCCAGCCTGAGCACTTCGTTGAAAAAAGTAAAGAAAGCCTGGTTTCCAAGTTAAAGAAATCTCTGTATGGTTTGAAGCAATCGTCTAGAATGTGGTACCAAAATTTGACACCTTTGTGTTGTTGGGATTTGTGAGATCAAAATTTGATCATTGTGTGTATTACAAAACTGAAAATGATTGTGTGCTTATTATTACCCTATACGTGGATGATATGTTGTTCATAGGAAATAGTAAGACTATGATTTATGATCTTTAGTCTCAGATGTCTACAAATTTCGAAATGAAAGATCTGGGTGCAGCAAGGTATATTCTGGGGATGGAAATAAAAAGGGAGAGAGGAAGTAGAAAGCTTTGGCTCAGCCAGAGTAAGTATATCAATATTTTCCTGGAGAGATTTGGAATGACTGATTGCAAGCAACTAGTTGTTCTAGTGTTGCAAGGAACGAAACTATCTATTGAAGACTGTCCAAAGTCTTTTGTTGAGATGGAGAAGATGACCAAGGTACCGTATGCAAGTGTTGTTGGCAGTTTAATGTACACAATGGTTTGTACTAGGCCAGACATTGCCCAAGCAGTGGGAGTTCTTAGTCGGTTTATGGCTAACCTAAGAAGGCCGCATTGGGATGTTGTGAAGAGGGTTTTCAGATATTTGAAGGGTACCTCAAAGTTTGCTTTGTGTTATCATGGCAACTTGGCGAGATCACAAAGATCTCTTAGCATTTGTGGGTATGTGGATTTTGATTGGGTAGGGGACATTGACAGCAAAAGATCCACCAGTGGATACATTTTCATATTATTTGGTGGAGCAGTGAGTTGGATGAGCAAGCGGCGGGCTATAGTCGCTTTATCTACTACTGAGGAAAAATATATGGCAGCAACCCACGCCTACAAAGAAGCCGTTTGGATTAGGTATTTATGTTCAGATATCGGGTTTAGTGTAGGGCAGATTACGATTTGTTGTGATAGTCAGAGTGTTATTTATTTGGAAAAAAATCCCACTTTCCATGCCAGGACGAAGCACATTGATGTATAGTATCATTTCGTTCATGATATGGTGGAGGATGGAAAGGTTAATCTGGAAAAGGTGAATAATCTGGAGAATGTTTCCAATGCATTGACAAAGCCTGTGAGCAGAGACAAGTATAGGTGGTGTGTCAGTTCGATGGGCCTTGGGGCCTATGATCTTCATTAAGTTCGAGTTTGGAGGAAGCTAGTAAGTCTTTGTCAAGTGGGAGCTTGTTGGAAAATGTGCCTCAACTTGCTGGCTTGAACCTCTATTAAATATTTGGTGGATCTCCCCTTTGTTGGTCTTCATTGTCGGCCTATCGCCCAAATCTTGAACCTTGTTACCTATGTCGTGGAGTTCTGGAAGTTTGTAACTGGGCGATATCATGTGGGTTGTGGGAACGCTGTTTTCTCTAACCTTGTAACCTTATCGCAGAGTTTGGAAGTTTCTTAACTTCCTGACTGGCCTATCTCCTTCAGTGTTGCGGTGTTCAGGAATTTCCTAACGTCCGACTGGGGGTTGTGAAGTTTTTGTTTTCTCTGATTGAGCAACAAGCCAATGGTTTGGTGGGACCAGTCTGAGTGGATGGTGACGACAGGGTACGGCAGTGACTTGGATGCCGACGGATGTGGGGACCACTTGGAGGTTGGGAGTTAAATATTTAAGTCTTTTTCGGGAGACTTGTTCTGAATATTGTAGATTACCATCTTGATTCTCCGGAATTGCACAAGCTGTGTACATGTGTCTTGGTGGAGACCACAAGGAATGGCCGACATTTTGGTGCGATAATCAAATACAATGGACGAGTGATGTGTCGACACGTGGCACGATTTCATTTGTTGATTTTACATTGCTATTGTAAATCAACAATCATTGGTCGAAAGCTTTAGTTCTTGTTAGCGATATGTTTGCATTTACTGCATGATCTGACTCGGGGGTTGATAGAGTGCGAATATAATTATATTCTCTGTAACCGAAATTTAATGTTGGGCGGCTCGATGTGTGTTGCATGGCGGTGTGTATAACCTGAGACGAAAGAAGCTTGTTGGTGAATTAATGAAACCCTAATGGTTGTTGGTTGGTTGTTAGAATTCATTGTATGTCGTATGAGCATTGAAACAATGAGTGAGACAAACTGTATGAGTGTCTGGAGGTCGACCATGGTGATGTTGCTGTGAGTTAACATATGAGACTGAAGTCTGTAACTCTGTATGTAATTTATTTACTGTAATACAAAGTGACTTTACTTGGTGTGGTGCGTTTTTCTCCCGTAAGGGTTTTCTCACGTATATTTGGTGTTATCTCTATGTGATATTTTTTGTTTGTCCTGTTGTTCTGTGAATGTGCATCTCAAATGTGTGTAACTTTCTAAATGTATGGTTTTTTGCATTTCTCTCTTAAGGATTTTGCATTAGGAAGGCATTTCCGCACCCTCTGCTTTCCTTACAATCGTTACTGGCACTTTTGTGCCGTCAGCACTCTCACCCTTGCTCGACATGATTCAATTTATCTCAAGGATTAATTGTAGTTACTAGTTTGACTAACATTTTCTTTTAGTTTCAGGTTTTGTCTTAACCTTAAGATTAATTCAAAATGTAAGGAAAGATTGATACATCATTGAGGTTATCAAGGCTCTCTTTTAAATACAAAATTTCCAAGAATCTCGATTGAACAAGATAAGCACATGTTTGGCTTATAATACAATAAGAAAGAATTCGGCATATCAAGACAAATTAATGTCTTAGCATAATTACTAAAGTTTCAACAGGACCCAAGTATAGAATTTATTCAACGTATGGCCACAAACTTTGGCTGAGACAGCTAGATGAATTTCAGACAATGATCAGGTTCAGGGTTAAGAAGAATAGAATGTAAGTTTCATTTTAGATAATACAAGAACAAAGAGCAGAGGAAGAGCCCGATTCAAATATGAGGCTACTGAAAATAAAGAATAGTTGGACGGCAATGACCTAACCTTCGATTTACCTTGAAGAAGAGACAAAAGATTTCTAAGAAGAGATTTATTGACCTTTTCAGTATTGATGATTCTTTAAAAGAAAAGAACACGAATTCTTCTATTTCTGCAACTGGTTTTTAACTCTGTATTACTCATAAATTCGTAAGAAATAAACCAAAACAACTTTTAATGGATATGAGTATAACAATTTAACGCGAATACATGCCTGAGAGATAAAAGCAAACCTTTATGAGACCCCGCTCTGTTTCACCAGACGTATATGCAGGTAACTCGAACTCTATCACAAATTCTACTTTGCCCAATCAAGAAGACCAAGCCAGCCGCTTCCAAGGATTCGACTTAAGGGAAAAAGCCCTTAGGTAAAATTTAGAGAAAGAACTGACATGGAAATAGAGGTACAAGAGTGACACTATCAATTAGTTTTTTACATGAGACTCAGAGATGGATGCGGTTGTTTCACAAAGAAGCTAACAAGCATTGAAATGAATTTCTACCAGCATTCAAGGAGTGAGAGCAGAAACGAAAGCCAAGTGAGAGCTCCATACTTCCACAAAACTTTCTCTAAAATCTTTTTCCAAGACTTCAAGAGCCACGCAACTGCTTGGCTTCCCCATCTTGGCCGTTTCCAATTCGTGGCAAGCATGAGGGTGGCGGGGAAACTTCTTTCAGCAAACACCGGCAACCCACTCTCCAAATTTAATTGATTTTTATCTTTAAGTCTCACATAAGATTTATTTTTAATTCAATAGCATAGAGTTATATTTTTTTATTGTTGATTTAATAATTTATAACTATTATAATTTCACAAGATATAATTCAAGAATTGATTTGCTGAATTTTGAAAAGGTGATTATTATTAAATAATTAGTTGACTGTTTAACTATATTTATATCAAATTATTTATGGCCAAGTTATGATTGTCAATACATCGTCTTACACTGACTCGGGGTTTGATGATAAGTTGATCCTTAATTAACCACATCCTCTCCTTGATGATATCTCCTTTTTTGTCGTGGCATCGACAATCCTGCATCCATTGACATGAATTATGGTTAGATCATTCTCATCGTTTTTATATATATATTTTTATACATTAAATAAAATCTCATGATGGTGTTTTTGGGAAATTGAAAGATGGAGCTCAACAGTCGAACGCTACGGCGAGTGGAGGCTAGGGTTTCTCCTGTTCTGCAAATGGGCGCGCAAGGCACACCGGGGCTCCATGTCAGATCTCCTAAACAGGGCTGTGGCGTTAAAGAGACAGGCGCGGAGGGTGTGGGTTCTGCTCAAGCCTCCGGAAAAAATAAAGACGGCGTGGGGGGCACGGGTAAAGGGGAGAACACAAGGCGTTTTTCGGCTGAGCAGCAAACAGGGATAGGATGTGAGCAGGGTGAAAGTTCTGCAGACCCTCGTTCCAGACTGATAGCAGGAGGAAGCCGCGCGGGGGGGGTGAATCTACAGTCAAATGGGTCCCCAAATGCTGAGGCCAAGGCAGAGAAACAGACGATTGTTTTGCAGGAAGAGCTTGAGGCGGAGGTCATGCACAATATTGATGTCTTCTCTCATCTGGGGCTAATAGGACGCTTCAAAGGTTTTTGGCCCCGGCTCTGTGATTTGCACAAATGGATTTCTGAGCATTGGGCCCCCATTGTAGAAGGTGGCATCCAGATCTACCCTGCTGCAAAGGGTTTTTTCACAGTGGTGTTTGAGTCTGTGAGTGATAGAAATAAAGTTCTTTGTGAATACTTCTGGAGTTGGGAGGAGAAGTATGCTCTCTCCTTGAAGCCCTAGCATCCAGATTTTAACCCTGCCTCTGAGACTTTTAATAAAGTCCCTCTGTGGGTAAGACTCCCAAACTTGCCTCTTCATTTGTGGTTTGAGTCTTGCTTAGAAGCCATTGGAAATTCTTTAGGGGAATTTCTGATGGTTGATGAAAGGTCTTCTAATCTTTTGCACTCCACCTATGCTCGAATCTTGGTGGAGATGAATGTTTCAAACCTTCTTCCTGAAGAGGTCTCAATTAAAACTTCCAAAGGTTGCTGGGCACAACCTCTGGACTATGAAGGGGTTCCCTTTCGATGCAGGGGATGCTTCCAAACTGGTCATATTGCTGCACAATGTGCAAAACCCAGATGGACTAAACCAGCTACTTGGTGGCAGGAAGCCTCGCGTAGCCATTATGCAGTTGAAAAGCAGGAGGAAAACTTAGAGCAGCAAGCTAAGGCTACGGTTGAAGTTGTGGGTAAACCTGATTTACAACAGAATGGAAGGGACCTAGAGCCAAGGCGGGAGACTGGATCTACAGAGTCTCTTAGAGAGCAAGATGCTGTTATGGAAAACGGTCTTGAAGGGAAAGTAGCGGAATCTCAACAGGGAGCCAAAACGCCTGAATGCAGGGAGAAATCAGGCCTGGCGAAGTTGAAGGACAATGGGGTAAGCTGTGGGGGGGAGGGAAGGCAAAATGAGCAATTATTGGAGGACGAAGCAAGGATGCTTTTTGAAGCAGGTGAGGAGTGGATGAGGGAGGAGTTAGAAATGGTGCAAGTCGGTTGTGTAGCAAAGGGAAAGGAATGGCAGAAGGAAGCTGCGAAGGTGGAGGATGGCTGGCAAGTAGTCAGAGGGAGGAAAGACAGGAATCTGAAAAGGAAAAGCTTTGCTATGGTCCTGCGGTCTCAGACAAAGGGAAAACCTGGTCATGGTGCATAATTGTAGTTGTGCTTTTAGTTTGGGGGTAGAGTCTTTGGTGGTTTTTTGGTAATCTGTGGTGTCTGTAGTTCTGGTGTGGAGTCTTTCGGGGTTCTTTCTCTCTGGTGGTAACCAAGATTATTTGTTGTAATCTCCTTTTATTTTTAATATAATAAACTCTTTTTACCAATCAAAAAAAAAAAAAATCTCATGATCACATTCATTTTCACATGAATAAGAATATCACTTGCATATATAAAAAGATCGTTTACATTATAGATATGATAAATAAAACAACTATTTTATTC
Source organism: Sequoia sempervirens (assembly GCA_007258455.2). NCBI lineage: Eukaryota > Viridiplantae > Streptophyta > Pinopsida > Cupressales > Cupressaceae > Sequoia > Sequoia sempervirens. The sequence goes on along the minus strand of VDFB02129479.1, from coordinate 45,753 downwards.
TCAATTTTCACATTCACATGAAAGCAGTTTCTTGCAACTAACATTGCATTTGAAATACATAACCAAACACATATTCTCAATGTAAGGGATGTAACAGAATTCTTCAATACAAACAAGGGTGCCATAACAGTTTCCAGCTTTTATCATAATTTTCAGACCTAAGACTTAAAAGGTTTTTGGCAATGTTTTGCTGATTTTTTTTTGTCTTTGGAGCAACCACATAGGGTTTCATGCATGCAGCTGATTTGGTATCAAAACCCTTGTTTCAGCCATTTGGAGAAGATGTAACACTAACAATATATTGTTCCAGCTAGCTAAGGTTTTTGTTTTGTATAAAGGATTTATATTTAATTCCCTAGGGTTTCAGGACTGCTTTTTTATCATTTAAAGGAATAAAAACATCAAGTTATTACAGCTCTATTTGTTTCTAATTTTTGTGCTTGTCTCTGCATCATTTGTTGCTGGTTTCATCAAGTTTCAAGTTAGGGTTTTGTTATGTTGAAAATCACATGCTTAGGGTTTCACTACTTTCCTGAGGTTTCCAAATACTTTCTTCAATAGGTGGTTCCTTTGGTTTGTGATGAGTTTTCAAAGATTGAATAAGAGGCTTTTCAGCATTGCATACATGTTTGGTATTCTTTTCCAGCTTGGTCAGAGCTGCAACCATATGTTTTTCGCTTACAGCAATTCTCTCTGAGGTTGTGATCATAACAGGAGCAGTCTAGGGTTCAGAGCACTAGAATTTTGACAATTTCTATGAGCATCAGATTCAAGTCCCCAAGATTGGGTGGTGAAGTCATCGATGGTTTGGCTCTTAGGATTTCAAATTTCTTTAGAAGATCTGCCATGTTTTAGACCAAAAGAACTACATCAGTAAAACTACTTAGAAGATTCATATATCAGATTAGCCATTTTTAGCTACACCTATGCTATTGAGATTATTGTTTAACTGAATGTCTTTTATACCAATTTGTTTGTGTTAATTCCAAATGATGTTCAAAGGGTTTTAGATTGAAAGTAGGTAGTTAACATCAACCTTTGTATTGATATTATCTATCTAATTAGGATGCAGTTATGCATAAACTCAGTGGTTTTATCATTGGAGTTGTGTGTTGTTTTCTGTTAAAACTATTATTCCTTTTGAAAATCTCATTTGCATCTGCTTATTGGTGGCTAGGTGTTGTGTTGAATTCAATTGCTTGAGTTAAATCATAAAATCTATAAAATCTCACTTGTTAGATGAGTTGTTATCAGTCTTGTGCTCTTACCTGAGGCAAAGAGATAGGGCAGAAGTTATTTCATTATTGCAAAATCCCTTGAAGATACATTGTGCATAGTGTTGGCATTTATATATTTTGTCTAGAACATGTTTAGGGTTACTTCAGTTTCTCAAGGGCTTTCTCCATATAATTTGAAAATAAGCTATTCGTCGCATGGTGTTCCACTTTGAGTTATCTTGCAATAGACTTATGAAAATGCTAACACGTTGATCAAGATGGATGTGAGACATGATAGGAGTGTTTAAGGGCATCAAGAAATGGCACTTCAAAAAATTAATATTTACAAAACCATCTTCATTTAATTGGGATTAATTTTTTTATTCCTGAACTTTAGAAATTAATATATCAATTATCAGACAAGTGTAGGAACTCTTTTATATGTGTTTCTGTATTTGTTCTATTTTTATGTATGATTTGTATTATCTCCTATTCAGATCTGAATTATCCTTATAAATGCATGAGAGTCAAAAGATATATACGGGCAAATTCAGTGGCCATTTTCTCTCCCTAGAGATATTAATTACCCTTCTTTGTGCTGATACCTGTTGTTCTATGTTTGTTGGTGACACAGGCAGAATATATGAGGAAAAATGCAGTGAAACACGGCTTCAAGATGCCGGAGATTGCTTTGCAAAGGCAAAATGTTGGTACAATGCAGCAGCTGCATATGCTAGAGCTAATTGTGTTTCCAAATGCATAAATGCCTGCATAAAGGGAAAATTATTTGAGACTGGTTTGGAATTTCTTGAAGCCTTCAAAAAGGAAAACTGCAAATCAAACTGTGGAAGATGTGAGACTTGCGAAGGTGTGAAAATTAAAACTGAGTATCTTAAAATGTGTGCAACTCATTTTCATCAGAAAAAGGATACCAAGTCTATGATGAAATTTGTGAAAGCCTTTCCTACAATGGACTTAATTAGATCTTTTCTTTGGAGGAAAGACTACTTTGATGAACTTCTGGGAATTGAAGAGACAAATGGAAACTTCATACAGGCTGCAGAGGTGGCAGAGATGAAAGGTGATTTGTTACTTGAGTCTGTCATGCTAGAAAGAGCAGAAAAATATGAAAAAGCATTTAAATCAGTTCTACAGCATGTGCAGTTAAAGTCTTTGTGGGGAATGGGAAATAGAGGATGGCCGCTACAATACTTTCCTGAAAATAATAAGCATGTAGAGAGAATAAAGCAAATAGCTGAACAAAACCTGCTTCATGTACCTCAAACCCTTGAATCCCTTGATTGTGAAGCATCAATTCTTCTAAGCCAGTCTCAAAGTCTCTCTAAGTTAACAGAACAAATGATCCTTGCACAGCAGATTGGAAATGTTAACTTTGAAGTTCTTTCTCTTCGGAAAGTTCTTGATGTGCACCTTTGTTCTGATGTCAAAACATTTCAGCATTACCAAGGGAGGAGTTTCCTAAAGGGTGATGACATTTCCAAAGTGCTACTGGAGAATAGAGTCTCTTCAACATCAATGATGTTTCTTTGGAATGCATGGAAAGAGAAAATGTTATCCTCAGTGGATTCACTTTCAAAACTAGAAAAGCGCCGGGAAAGAGAAGAAGATAAAATCTACATTGAATTTGCTTTGGAATATTTTGGGACCAGAGTGAACAGAAATAATAGATTCTGCACCGTGTTTGACAGTGAAGCCTTCTGGCTTAAGGGAAGGAGGGATGAATTGTTGCAGAGACGCGGAAACTGTGCACAGATTACTATTCAAAACTTTTCTATGAATGCGAAAGAGTTTCTTTTGATGGAATTGTTTTCTGTTGGAGATGAGGTTGTCAAAAAACTCCAAGAGATCTCTCGTTCTTGCACAAATCAGCATTGTGCCCTTACTCTTGAAGGCACTCTTATACTTCAAATTTATCAAGTTTCAAATGCTTTGGAAGATAAGCTGTTAACTAGGTTTGGACAGGTGACAAGGTTGATCAGGATTGAATACCTTAGAGAACGTTTCTTTGAGGTCTTTCTCCCGTTAAATACAGAGTCTGAAAACACAAAGGAATTTATCTCTTTGCGGGAGAATCCAAGAAGCATTTTGATTCTCAAAGACATTACTGTGAATATAATAAACAAAATAGATAATGGCATAACTCTTGGGCAGGTTGGAAGATTGCAATTATTGCTTCCCTTTTTGCCTAGGGAACTGGTGACAGACTATGGTAAGAAAATTATTGAGAGTCTGCAGGACAAAAATTGCTGGAATAATGAACTGCTCTGGCTGCATATGGAAACTCTTACAGGGGACAGTTTCAAGGATAAAAGGTTGGATCTGATAAAAAGCTTTCAAACAGCTTTAACCAGTACATTTCAGGAGTGGGGGAACCAAATTGATTACATTTCTCCAAATGGTTTTCTTTCTCTACTGGAAAAGCTGTTCCTTTTTTCATCTTCATGCGAATATCTCTCTGGAGGCTTATTTTTGCCAAGGTCTTTCTTTGTAGAGTTTATGACTGGGGAACAAGGGAACCCCTCCTGTGCTTGGTTTTGTCAATCAAAATATCTACCTAGATGCCAGGGAAGGCTTGAAAGTTTATATCGTCCAATTTATGATATGATTTGTCAGCTATTAGTAACTTATAGAACTGAAACATATACATGGATGAAAACTTTCAAGATTGACAGTCGGACTTATTTTCCAGAGTTGGCAATGCGTTTGATCATTATGCTTTGTTTAATAGGTGTCAACAGCATAGGTTTATTTCAGTATGTTATGCATGTGCTTTCAACTATCTTCCAAGATAAGCATATCAGAATGAGCCTGACAACTAAATTTGGAGGAAAGGTGCTTCAATTTTTACAACAGTACAATCCAAACAGAGATACATTTTTCATCTGCTTCTCCCAGTTAATGAGACATATTGATAACCCTTTGGTGATGATTGATTTAGATAGAAGTCCCGAGCTTGATAGTAATCGTGCTGATTTCGTTGTTATTGGGCCAGAGAGTTTTAAATGTAAGGAAATTCTCCTTCAGTCTGTCTTTCAGTATAAAGGTGATGTGATTGCTTTAAAGGAGAGTGATGGAGATATGAAGAGTAAAGAGCTTCCGATACACGGTAAAAAGAGCATGCAGCCATCAAATAGTAGTATTTTTGAAACTAATACAGAAAATATTTCTGAATCTTTAAAAGTTGAAGAGAGTGTTTCTGATAATGCCGAGTCTCTCAGAGATAAAGTAAAGAAGGAGAATATTCTCAGCACACCCGTATTGGACTCCGGAAACATCGATCAACAGAAAAAGGTTGCTTCTTTAGGAGCTGATTTTGACTCTGGAGATAAGAATATCCAGTTTTCATTACTTGAAGATATCAAACCATCTTACAAGTTTGAAGTTGATGGTCAGTCTCTATCTTGGTTTGTCCAATGGAGGATGAAAAGGTGGCTCTCTTGTGCTAGGAGTCGTCTTGAACAGACACTATCTATCAAAGACAAATATATCAGGGAAGCTTATGAAGTCTTCAAAGGGAACACAAATTCTTCTTATACAGAGATTTTTATTTCAAAGGCTTGCCCTCTCAAGGTATAAAAGGCACAGGGTCATGCATATGAATTATGACAACTCAAGTGATATATTATAACTACACTTTTTCCTTCTTTTAACTAGTTATTCCCAAAGAGGGGAAAAGCTCAACTATAACAATCTCTGATAATTTGATTGCAGGCTGAGGTTGACGAACTCTTGGACCTGATAGAGACCACAATACCAAAGATAAAACAAGGCAAAGTTCAACCTGACGAAGAAAGTGATGTCTTAGATGAAATGCATGACATCCATGAAGAATTGTTACGTTCATCCGAACTCCTTCAGCCAAGGTCAGTCGCGATCTTGTACATATGCTCTATCTGCACCAGATTATATAAAAATATTTTTAATTACGGTACAAAATAGGAGAAGAGAAGATACTTTGTTTGTAGAAGCAGAAGATACTTTCTTTGTTAAAGTATACTTTGATTTCTCAGTTATTTAGTCTAAAGAAGTAACCATCGTTATTTGATTTGCAGGCATGAGAAGCATGAAGCGTGTGACATTGAATGGCTAGAGAAAGATGCTATAGGTCATGCTTCTACCAAATTACTGGAAAGCAGGGACAGATTGAACAGATTTAAGTCTGTATTTGAGGATGACACCCAGACTGTCACTGAGTGCGCGCAAACAGCCCGGTCTAAAAATAAGCAGAAGAGAAAGAACAAGCGAAAGACAAAGAATATGGGTGGGAAAAGGAGGAATTAAAATCTACTAGATTTCTGGGTGTATATATAGGACTGATCTGTGTATGTATTCATTACATTGCATGGTTTAAAGTGCCATTGAATTAATGACATCTTTTTACTACGCCGTTCTTTTTTAATAATATATTTCAGTAAATCAAACTTTGGTAAACTCACCCAAACCCTTTGGTAGCTTTTATATATATATATATATATATATATATTACAATTATTTTTTCTCTCTATTCTTTCATGTTGTTTTTGGTTTTTAATTTAATTCCTTTTCAATTTTTATTATTTTATTAATATTCAATTATTAAAATAAATAATAATATTTTATTATTCTCTTTATTATTGTTTAATTATATATTTATCTTAAAATTGTATCAATATTTTAATTTGTTATTCGTTTCGTTTTTTTTTTTTTAATTTGGTTCTTCTCCTTTGAAATTATCAAAATTGTGATTCCTCATGTTTTCTTTTGGTCTTTTTATGGTTCTCATACCCATTAACCCCCTCTCTTCCTTTTTATTTTGCTTGGTCTCCTAACAATCATACATTTCCCCTCTAAACTATACACAATAATATTATGGACTATGAAATCTATATGTTAGTGTTGACATTTTAATTCACACCTCTGGAATGTGTATTGGAAACAAACAGCTATGCACAATTAGATTGCTCTTTAAATTAGGAGGGTAAGCTCCCTCTTTGTTGATTATGTGTAAAAAGAAATACTAAACTACTTACCAATCTTTAAGTCGAGAGGCTTCTACAATGAAAGCACAAGATGTGTGTACATTTTTTGAAGCTATGTTTATTTTGGCGTTCTTCTGCCTAGCGACAGTTATATATATTATAAAAAAAGTAAAAGAAATGTAACCGACATGCGAATTCATTTTCTATATATACTAGGATATCTCTCGACCTTTTTATAAATATTATTAATAAATAATATATATATATACTAGTTTTATTCTCAACTTGAGAGCACAAGGTTATAAAACTCTTTGTGTCGTAGTTGAGATTTTCCTTTTTCTGGAAATTCAATTACAACTAATCCTACACTAAAGACGTTGCTATTTACTCAAGTAAATTCAAAGTAGGAGAGTTGGAAGTAAACAAGGAATGATTGATTAGATACAAAAGCTTAGATAAGCTCGCATCTAGAATACACCCAAAGACTCATTGTACTTATGAGCTGTAAGTTGAAATAAAGATTATTAAAGAAAAACATAAAAGAAATTGCTAAAATAGATTGAGACAGTATATCAGAGCAAAGTAGGCATGAGACTTCCTCAATTTATAATAATAAACAAATTTCTGGGACAATAGATTGTAGCAAATGTAGGCATACAATATGCGATCAACCAAATTACAATTGAATAGACACTAAATAGCAAATTTGCAGGCAAAAGTAGGCTCAACAATTTTGTCATCACAAGCACGGTTAAAAATAAATGGGCAAGGTTGTCTTTATTTATACACAAACAAATGAGTAGGGAACCCTAAAATCTCCTTGTTTTTAACAATTAGTCTTGCCAACATGCAAGCTTTATTTCTAAGTCTAAACAAAAGAAACTAATCTAGTCAACTAGAATGCTAACTGTTACCCATTTTTCACCTACGGGCTCAAATAGGCAGGGGTCTATTTTTCAAATATTCATGAGGGCCAAATGGATTAACTTCTGCCACAGGTCGCCAAGACATCTCGGTCGCTGTGAGTTTCATATCTCTCTCCGCATGGGAAATGGTCTCCCCAAAATGGTCTGAGTTCGCCGAGAGATGAAGGCTTCGCTATGATGTCTCCCCAACCTGTTGAGGTCTCCCCGAAACAGAGGTCTCAGTGTAAGTTTTGGCGTTAGGTATAATGTCTTCTCGACTTGCCAGTGTCTCACCAAAAGAAATAGAATGAGCTCGGGGGGAACGGAGGTCTCGGCGAAAGAGTTGAATTCGCTGTGATGTCTCGGTGACCAGGTAAAGTCTCACCGACAAGAAAGGAAGCAGCATCGGCGAAAGAAAGGTGCTTGCTGAGAGGTCTTCCCAACCGATGGGAGTCACGCCAAAATGATGAGCTCGGGGAGAAAGTGTTGACTTCGGCATGAGGTCTGGCCAACAAGGGGTGCCTTCGGTTTAATACTTAGAGTTCGAGGAGAAGTCTCCCCGACCCGATGTGTCTCACTGACTATTGTGTACAAGTGGTCTGAGCTCGCCGAAATGTTTCGAGCTCGGCGAGATGTCTTGCCGATGCTTGTTTGTCTCGCCGACATGTTTTGAACCTTCGGTATGACTAATGGAACCCGCCATGATGTCCTGCCGATAGATAAAGGTTTCCCCGACAATTGTTCACAAGGTCATCTTCGGGGAGAAGTGTTGACTTCGGCATGAGGTCCGGCCGACAGGGAGAAGTCTCGGCAGCAAGATGGGAGTTCGGCGTGAAGTCTTGCCGACCCCCTAGGGTCTTGCCGACAGATAAAGAAATGAGCTCGCCGAAGGATTTTGCTTTCGGCAAAAGGTCTTCTCGATAGCGATTGTCTCAGCGACCACTATGGATATCGGTATGACTTTTGCCTTCGCTATGAGGTCCTACCGAGAGTATGGTGTCTTGCCGACAATAAGATGAGTTTTCCGTGACATCTTGCCTTCGGCATAAAGTCTTTCCAACTCATGGGCTCTCGCCAAAACAAGATGAATTCAGCATGATCTCTCCTCGACCCGAAGGTGTCTCGCCGAAGAATGAAGAGCTCGATGAGAGGTCCTATCAACTGATCGTGGTATCGCCGAAGGTCTATGCCTTCGGTGTGATATCAATAAACTCTTGCCGATGTGGTTCACAAGGTTGAGATCGGGGAGACTCTGAGAGGAAGTTTTACGCTTGGTAGGATGTCCTGCTGACAGGATAGGGTCTTGTCGATGCTTCATGGATGTCGATATGACTTTTGAACTCGCTATGTGGTCTTGCCGATCGTCATGCGTTATGCCGATAGCTGCAGAGGGGCGTAATCGCATCGGTGAGACACTTCTAGTGTCTCACCGAGATGCAATTCTAATGAAGAGATTTTGACCGCCCGAAGTAGCTTGTGTGGCATCTATTCGACCAATCAAGGGGAGCTACAGGGGGACTGTTGGTAGCTTGACCAGTTCCAAGAAGATCAACAAAGTGAAAGCGACGTGGATTGGCTATGAGCTCAAAAGCATTCAAAGCAACTCGACAAGGAGGTTCGAAGGTGGACAGAGAGGCTTGAAATTAATGTTGTGGTTGCAAAAGATCAAGGAGACCATTCTTGAGGGCGATCTGTCACCGACATGGATACGGGGATGCAACATTAATTTCATAAAAGATCTAAGGGCGACTTCTTTTGGAAGACTAATATTTTTGTAGGTCCAGAGGGCCGATATCATTTTGTGTATAAGGCATTTTTTGCCTCTTTGAAAAGGAGTTCTCCCGATGCTTTTCGAAAGTCTGTGACTTTTGCAGTCCTTTCTGAAATTAGCAAACTTCTGTAACTCATTTTGGAGCATGTTATATAAAGCTTACCTTGGTTACTATTGATGGTTCTTTTTTTTTTTTTGCCTTCTGGTTCTGGTGAAGTATTATGCATTTTTAAGTGATTCATCGAGCTATTTAGTGAAATCTTTCTTTTCCTTATAGCTTTTGTTTCATGTTAGCATGCCTTTCTTTGCAAAAGTAGTACTATGTAAGTTACAAACTGTGTTTATTCAATTGAACATGAGCTTTTAATTTGTGAAAATATGTTTTTACTTCTTGAAAGTGTGTGCATATCAAACCTGTTTGTATGCATAATCTATAGAATCTTGTTGTGCAGTCCCATGTCCATCACCAGTATTCAAGTGTAACCTGAGTGTCTCGTTGCTCTTGTCATTTTGGTGTATCACCGTAGAATCTAATTTTCATTTTTATGCATTCTCCTTCTCCCTTTTCCTTACAGAATCAATAGTTAGGTGATACCGATACCAAAGGAAGTCGGCCTTCTCCAGAGGTTGACCTCTGTTTACAAGTGACCCACAGCTTTAGAGGTCTTCCCATGTTACCCTGAGGTGTTGAACCTCAACAGGGTGCAACTTCAAGTGATAACACTAACATCAGTTAATTGATCTATGTACAAAGAAAGCTCCAATTGGTGTGATATTTCCAAAGAATAGATAAGCATGAATGAGAACAATCAATTTAACTTGGAAAAGGCATCAAGTTCACTGTTGCCTTTACTTAAGTTCTATCTTTGGAAATATTTGCATGCTCTAATTGGTGGTTCACTCATTGACAACTTGGGATATCATTAACTGCCTCTTCATCAAGAATATTGATACTCTTTAGAACAATGTATTGTCTCTATAACATCTCTTCACCATCCACAATTAGATTTAGAAATTATTGTCTCTTTTCAGCTGCTTCATCAAATCTTGTTGACATTGTTGCAACATGATTCATTTTGAAGTCAATGGGATCACCATTGAAACTATCACAGACAAGGTTCTGAAAACATGTCTACACTTCACCGAGATCAAAGTAAGTGCCATCTTCATGTTGATATTGACAAGGAATTTGTGACACAAAACTACTTACAAACTTGAGAGTACTAGCAAACTTTTGTCTATATTCAATCAATTTTGTAAATATTCCTTCATAGGTTTTTACTTTGAAGATGTGTTCTCTCCAAGAAAAAAGATTTTTCTTGTGTTCTTCTATAGTGACTGAATCATAAGCCATCCTCAAGTAGGAAATGACGGTCTCATCTCTTGGCTTCCTTTCTGCTCCGACTCTCGAATCCCTAAGCGAAGATCATGGGCATTGTACCTCAATTGGTACATCTCTGCAAGTATAAATCTACCCTTGGTGATGAATTCTTCTACCCAATCTCTCAGATGTTTCCCATATATAACCAACTGACTCATTTGATGTTGATCTGCAGGTGACTCCAAAATCTGTGGAAGCAAAGCAGTGATGTGTGAAGTACCATGAAGTAGATTGGAAATGCATTGTTGTAGTTGTTTATTCTCAGCCTTGAGGATTGTCTTGTCTTCTCCATCCTTGAGCACTCTCTCCTTCAAGTTAATTGTTGCGACCTCAAAGACATTCACATTGACATGTCGAGTACGTCTACCAAGATTTGTTTTAACCAATGTGAAGTCAACAACCTCAACCTCATCGACATTGTTGTCTTTCAACGATGTAGCAATCTCAATGACAACCTCATTATCAACATTCTTCTCCACGTGAATCTGCTTCTTGAGTTTCTTCGCTGATGTGTCTTGGTAGACATTATCAAACTCAGCAAAGTCCAACTGATAAGAAGGCTTTCTCCTCTTCTTGCCTAGGAGATTCTCAAGCCAAGACAAAGGGTCTCTACTAACTTCTCTAGGAGAATTGGTTCCAACTCTAGCCACTCTTGATGGATCAATTGGTGTTGAGAAGTTGCAAACTGGTGAATCCACTTCCGAGTCTATGTGAATAGGAGAAGGTTGCGGTGATGACGGAATAATAGGAGACGAAGGCTCTACCTCAACTTGTGATATTGCCTCAACTGAAACTTTTGATGCATCTATTGATTGTTCCTACCGATTCTCATTTTTCTTCTTTGTCATTCTGCTAACCTTGGTACCTTTAGGAGGATTGCTCATTGTTTTAACTCTGGGTTTTGATCTAGAAGAGGAAGGTAGTGATGAATGAACAACTGGTGGCTCTATAACTGGAATAACTACCTTATGTGTCCTTTTGCTACTTAAGAATAGTTTGTTGTTCTTGACAATTTGGCTTGTTCTTTCCTCGATCAAGGTGCTCTCTTTGGTGAACCAATCAATTGATCGAAGTGGTTGTTGATCAACCTGATCTTTGGCATATGTGGGAAGTATGACTTCTCCATCATCATCTGAAAAACCCTCCACATCTTCTGATAAAAAATCAAAAATTTGATGAAGAGAAAGTCTACTATAATCGCGCTTGTGCACTTCGAACTCATCTTCATAGTTAACCCAAAAATCTTCAATTGTAGGTTTATGTGAATGATTTTGACCAAGATGAGCTGCCAAGAGACCCCACGGGTCATATGAACCCCTCTCTTTGAAAACCTTGAGATTAAGCTTTGATGGTTCATTGCTCATGAACTTAGCATCAGTTGTTGATTTACATCTATATTTACTCATCTCACATGAGAAACTAAATGCAGGCTTGTGTCTATTATGCAAAAAGGAGTGAACCTCATGTACTTGCCTTAGGAACTCCATGAACACTACCTTATCCGTTGGATATCTAGGTAGCATGGTTGGATCACTTGAGAAGCCATATACTCTAATGTAGGAGAAAGTGGGAAATTCGATAAACCAATCAACCCAATTCACCATCGCCAATCTGGCATCTACTGAAAATCGTATATGCAACTCATTGTCAAGATTTCACATCATATGCATCAGGAAAACATCATTCACCCACTTGAAATGTTGCTCTGATTGTGAAAACTCTAATTGTGGGTAATGCTCATACACATGTTGGATGCCCAAAGTTCCAATGATATTCAAACCTCAAACTTTGCTTGAAAGGCCATTAGATATATGAGGTATGATATCATGTGGAATTCATGGGCCTTGAAGAACCCTATCATCTAGCGGTGAAGAGTATCACTGATCAATGTTGGCCAGTCGTAGTGCTCTCTTTTGTTGACAATCTGGGACATGATGTAGAACATCCAAGGCTGAAACTTATGTGTTTCTGTTTGACTTGTGACTCAGTTGAGCAAAGTAATCATGACTACAAATTCATCCTTGAACTCACCACGTCCAATGTTCTTTGGCAAGGTGTTTCGCTTCTCTTTCAGCCACCTTTGTGCGATCCTTGTCTAGCACTGATCCTTTTGTGTATTCCATGCCTTTTCTCATTCTTCAACTGATACAATAAAGTTATCTGTACATGGTAGAATGGAAAAACATTTCTCAATGTCTCTTAGCTTGAGGCTACAAATAATACACTCATCCACTAATTGGATTTCTCGTGAAGTTGGATTGTAATACTTGACACAAGCAATCACAAACTCAATGTTTTGTACTAAGATGGGAAATAAAGTTGCTACAAGCAACACAAAATGATCAAGATTGTTGATTGTAACCTTGCCTTTCAAAGTATCTAGACCAGCCATTGGATGTACTTGATGCAAATTGATGATGAATGTTTTCAAGAAATTGTGAAGCAAGACTAACTTGGTCCTAATTTCTATTGGAGAGAATTGCATGTCTGAAAACTTGAAGATTGACTGTGAACATGACTATGTTTGAACAATTTTTGCACAAAAGCTAAAAAGACCTTGTTGATTTTTCTTCAAAAAGGTAGATTTTTTTGAAAAAAATTTGAGATATGGGTTTTGTAAACAATGTTGTTATGAAGAGATCCAGATCGTCAAATTTCAAAAAAGTTGATTTTTTTTTTCAGAACATGCAAGATCCCCTAAAAAGTAGAAGTTGCAAAGTAAATTTTCTAAAAAAAAATGAGATATGGGTTTTGTAGATATTCACGTGCTGAAGAGACCCAGATCCTCAAATTTTGAAAAAAATTGAATTTTTCTTCAACATGCAATATCTTCAATTTTTGGCCACAAAAAGTTGAAAAAATGAGATATGGGTTTTGTGGCCAATTTTGTTTTGAGTAGACCTAGATTGTTAGATTTTTGAAAAAAATGATTTTTCAAAATTCCCTAAAAATAGGGTTGAAAGCTTGCATAAAAATTCGCCAATCTTTAAGAGGAGTATAAAATAGAGAGACCTAAATCAATGAAAACTGGAAAAGATGACTTCATGTTTCTGAAAAGTGATGCCCTAGGAAAGTAAACCTAAAAAAAGTGACCTTTTGTACTTCCCAATCTCGAATCCACGAAGAACACTAAAAAATATCTCTATTTGAGCCTTCAAATCTTGATGAAATGAAAATGGAAGCTCTCTTCTTTTGGATGTCAACCTGTAAAATAATGAAAAATGGATGCCCAAAGCTCTCTTAAATAAAAGTTGGAAGCAAAAGGTGTTTTCATGCAAAACCCTAAAATTTGGGAGCCATCATGCAAAATATCTAACTTTGTTTACATCAACTCAAAGAATCCTAAAAAAATAGCGCAACCAAAGCATGCATATGAGAAGACATTTTAAAAAAAAAATCTAACTTAAGTTGACTTGGGTGCCTTCCTTGAAATAAGGTGCCCATCTTCACAAGTGTTAGAAAATTTTCCAAGATTTTCAACTTTTAAGCTTTTACTTGTCTCCGACATTTGGTACCCCTTGTTCAAGCATCATTTTTCATTGATTGATGAACAACTATGACTGAAGGGATGTCAATTTGGCAAGCCTGATCAAATTTGAGAAGAATGACACCTCATACCAACTTCTGATCCTGCGTTTGATTGATTTCACGAGACTCAGAAATTGGTAGACAAAGATGTTTTGACAAATTTTCAAATGAATGAAAATTTTACTTAGGCATGAGAAGAAAAGTGCCCTCCTTGAATTAAGGCACCTAAGCCTTCTAGACTTAGCCAAAATTTCATGATTTTCAACTTTTCTATGACTTTCTTCATTTCATGTGTTTTCATCTCTGTTCGATCTACATTTTTTGGTGTTTGATAAGTCCTCTAAGCTCATCGCTGAATTCGTTGAAGAGCCTGATCAAATTTGAGAGAAATCTCTTGAGGGCTACAAATCCTAAATTCCACTTTTGATTGCCTGAAGCCCTAGGTGCCCCTGGCTGATTAGGGTAGCCATCTTCACCAGAGTTAGAAACATTTTGATGATTTTGATGATTTTCAATTTGTCCTTTTGATGAACACCTCTATTTGATTTGCAATTTTGTCCATTTGATAGATCTTGTGAACCGGTTGATGGATTCGTTGAAAAGCCTAAAGAAATTTGAGAAGAATGACTAGTTTTTCAAACCCTAACAACTACTTTTGATTGCTTGAAATCCTAGGCGCCCCTAGCTGACTGGGGTGCTTTTTTTGACCAGACTTGGTTTTTTTATTTTGAGTTTTTGTTTTAACTTTCTTCGCATCACATTCACCACATTTACTGACTACATGACCACCTTGTTAACTGTGAATGCTCTCATTGTTTCACATGCATGATAACGGAAACTGAAAAATATTCTAAGGCATTGAATCCTAAGCGCCTTCCTTGGCTAGGGGAACCCAAGGTCTCCAGTGTTAGAATTGTTGTCAATCAGATAGCACCCGAATGCTTGAATGGTTAAATTTAGCAATTTGTTGAAACATTGGATCAAACTCAGGTTGTGGGTGACCTATAATGAGATTGAACCTCCAAATTATAGGCCGGCTTCCTATATGATTCTCAAATTAATAACTGGTCAATTGTTGGAAAAGGGATAGAAGTACTGAAAGCAATGCTTAAATTGTAATGAAACCTATTGATGCACCTGATTGGAAATCTAATTGCAACCTAACTCACAAATAATCACTCAGCACTTTAATGAACACAACCTGATTTGATAGCTCATCACCTAAATGCTCTAAACAAAGGCTTTGATTTAATGCAATATTGAGGAAAAATGAAGTTTTCACGACTAAATTGATTAATCAAGTACATGCACAGTGTATAACCAGTGAACTTAAACTAAAATTGCATACAAATATGTGAAAAAGACAGAAAAATCAGAGGTTTCAGAACTGAAAACATGGTAATTGTTTGATCAAATTCTTCACAATAACGATGCCTGAAATTTAGAAGGAAAACTCAAAAACACTGAAAATTAAAAGGAATCCTTCACAAAACACAAACTAATGAACCTATAAAATGTTGTATTAATTTGAAAACTAAACGTTGAGTTACATGACAATTCACTTTGCAGAATGCAAAGGCTGAATAACAAGAACTAGAGGAAAAAGATAAACTTTTTCCAATATATACAATGAGAATGCCCTTCAAAGTGCATGAACATGAAACTGAAAGACAATTTTAGTGTCAAAATGATAACTCCAAAGAAAAATCCGAGCAAAACATAATATCTCCAAAAGAAGAGCTCAAACTCATGCAAAAATGAGTGAACTCAGGCTCCAACTGGTTGTCAACTCGTAACTGATTCAAGGGGCACTCAAACTGAATTGAAAATCCCCAAAAAGGTGGGTCCAAGCATGTGAAAACCACCTCGTTTCTGCCAACTCACCCATGATAACTGAAACTTCGTCCTTGTATTATGCATGATCAATCTTTAGTTAATAATCTGATCTGAAACTGAAGTAAAGTGCCAAACATGTTCATAAATCGCAAAATTAACTTGTTCTTCAGTTAGCTTTACCTGCACACAATGTCTTTTATTTGCATTTAAAGATGGCTAATTTAATTAAATGATTTATAGTACATCATTTAATCAAATAGCTTACATGGAATAATGCAAATAATCACCAAGGAATAATGACAAATTTGAAAGTCTAACTCTCCACTTACAACTTTATACACTATACTTAGCATATATTTTAAATATGCATTCATTATTCAATAAATATAAGCCGACCACCATGCATATTAGTCGACTTGACTTAAGAATTTAAATCACGGGCAAAAATAAAACATAACGATTTTGTTTTATTCTTAAAAGACTCCATCAAAAGTCACCAAGCCTGTGAGTAGAGAAGACAAGGAAAAAGAGGTGAAACCCTAATCATTTCGCATTATTCACCATGCACTTCATTTAGCTGGAGCTCTTGTTGCGCCGCCTTGGTCTGCTGGGTAGGTTTTTCTAAGATTTTGCTTGAATTGGAGCTTGAAACCCATCATACTTTGTTGTCTCTGAACCTTCCATGAAGATCTCCAGTGGGTAAGTCGCCTTTGGTCACAATCTGGAGATTTTGTTGACATTTTATTGACTTAAAGTTGCGTTGTATATCATTTTGATGAGTTTTCTTCTTTTGTTTGGAAATATCTGTTGATGGTTCTTTCATTCGAGCCGCCATTGGAGAATATTTGAAGATTATTGCTAAGGCATTTAGTCGCATTTTCCAACAGGTGACTCCTCCCATTCGAGCTTTGTATTCTACTTTAATTCTGAAAGACATATTCTTGACTTCAACTCATTTTGATGCAAGATAATGAAAATATTTGTATTTTTTATGCAAAAACTTGATAGATTTTATCATTTTTGTAGAACGAAAAAACTTTTGTGTTCCCAGCGCCACCATTTTTTAGGGTTTTTAGTGTATTTTAGCCGTGCCTTCTTTTGTAGAGAAATTTTCCAGTTTCTCATGCTTCATTTTGTACTTGTTTATCTTTCGTTGATGACACATCCTCTTGGTGCTTCTCTACCATTATTTCAGCTGTCATAGGGCTGCCAAGAAATTTCTGTATGTTTTACCATTAAAGGCTGCGAAATTCATGGCATTCTGGGTATTTGTATCTTTGTATTATCCATCTGGGTATTCATGATTTATCTGTTCTTAATAGATAATGCCTTTTGAAGATGACTCCTAACATGTGTCAGAAGCTCTTTACTCTTCGTATCTCCATCCCCTTCCCTTAAGGCAACCATATCACCTTTATTCAAAGGATTATTAATATTGACGGAAGTGAATGAAAAATGACTTTCTATTTAAACTACACTCTTGTAAACTTTGAAACAACTTTTGTCCAAACTCAGAAAGTAGATTCTCTGTGGCATCCCTATCTTAGAAGATATTTAAAATTGCATGCATAATATGTTGATAAACACGTATGCTATTAACACTTCCATAACTACCTTTATTTCTGATTCAAAATATTTGAATGATAATCTTTGACTCTACAGGCAGCTTCCCATTCTTTTGGTATTTGCATTTTCTCTCTAGGAACTCCTTTTCATAAGATTGTTGTAGCATGTTTCCTATTGTTCTTCCAACTCTGCTAACTGAAACAAATGGAACTGGTAATGATAACGACAGCCACACCCCTTGACATATTAATGATATCTCTCTTAATGTTGATGCTTAATCCCTTTCTGACATATTGAGACTATTGCTTGATATGAAGCTCTCATTACCATTAATACAATAATTCACTTGAGTTGTTCTTATTGTTCAGTGTTAACAATGAACGTGATTATGGAAATTTCAAAAATTTGAATCTTATATGAGCAGAAACTTCCATGCCTCCTTAGCACAAACACTTGATGTTTTGATAGGACTATGTGTCTACAAGGTGATTTCTTTCTTATTGCAACATAAACTTCTGGTCATTGCTTCTTGATATAAAAATATTGCTCCTTGGTTTGTGCAAATGTTATTCCATGGGAAATGAATTACAGGCTTGCACTCAAGTTGAAGACCTGTGTTAATAGGCTTGAAAATAGTGGCACCTTTTATTCTATGACTTCCTCTTGATACTTAATCAACTTTGTGGCAGAAAACTAATTGCATAACTGTCTTTTGACCATTTTATCCTTTATGGCTGTCATATGCACATGAAAATTTCCCTAAACTTGACCATGTTTTTGTGACTGAGGTAATCCATTTCAACAATCAAGAGACACTGTTTCTGCACCTTCATTATAGTCATTATTATCACCGCCACCTTAAATTTTTAAAGGATTGTGAATGAAAAGTTGCATTAAGCATGACTTTGAGAACCGATATTGAATTTCAAAACTATAACAAGCTGCTCACTGATAGCCCCAACTATTGTAAACACACAAACCTGCCTAGTAGAGAGGCCATCATTATTTATACAAGCTTATTTCTTGTTTGCACCTTTAACTCTCCCCTCTGCTTGGTTGTTATTTTTAATGCATGTGCACAAATTTTTCTTCATGAAAATAGTGAAATCTCGTGGCTCTTGGATGTTTGATCACTGCTTTTTGATTTAATGACATTACATTAACTTGAATGTACAGGTTGAGTCTCCATTTGATCTGGTTTTTATCATTTGGCATTTTGAAACATGTGTGCCCATTCACTTTTATCAATTTTGTAGCAGCAGTCTTGTTCATGACTGTCCTTGACTCTTATGAAGTTCTCATGAATGAATGTTGTTATGTGCTTTGTAGTTGTAAGAAACAAATTAAATTGTTGAATGGTCTACTTTCACCATTTAATATTGCTTTACAGCAGTCTTGTTTGATGATTGTAATACTTGATGACTCTCATGTAATAATGTGAATGAGAGGTGTCCTTATGATATGTCAGGCTCTACCCTTGTGGGAGCTTGTTTTGCTCCACATATCTGATAAGATGATCACGAATATGATGAACTTGTTCCTACACATTGAAACAAACATGTTAGCAAAATAAAAGAAGTTGAAAGCTTCCATTGAGTTTCGTGTTCCTTGATTATCAGCCTTTGTAACTCAATCATCTAGTGAATGCCTGATTTAGTGCAAATTACATTCCTGTTGGTAGTGTAGGCATAAGGCAGAATGTAATTCATCATTGCTTATAATACACCTCTAACATCATCTTTTACAATTTTACAAGTTCATGGAGTGTGGAAATGAGTCTGTTGCAGCTTGGACACGCAACGATTGAAGACATCAAGCGAAAGTGATTCATCATCACAGACAATGATGAATTGCTCCTCTTCTTTGCGCTTACATTATTTTTAGTAGTGTAGCTTTCATTGAATTTTGTATTCACTATTTGATTGTCATAATCAAATTTAGTTACTCTTGCGGCTTGTGCGAGATTTAGTGTTTTTTACAAAATGAATAAAAGGAAGTATTATGCAAATTTTCAATTTTATGTTTTAAATACTTGCACAATAAAACTGTAATTCAGATGTACCCGATTCCTGTAGTCAAAAAAAAAAAAAGGGCGGGGGCCCTAGCTCGGTTGGCTAAGTCGCTGCTATGCTCGTTGCGTTTCAGCCGGTCACGTTAAAAAGTTTACCTAAAAAAAAAACTGTAATTCAGATGTAATCTGATCTCTATGATGATCAATGAATACTTTAGCAACAAAACTTGAAAATTTATGTACCTATCAATGATAAATTCGATTCAACTCTACCTATTTGAGCTTGTAGTGAAAAATAGGTAACAAGAATAATTTTCACGAATATGGCTATTTTTAGATTCACCTCTATTCACCGTTTTTTTAGCATCTTTTGTTGTGGATTGATCTATGCAACATTTAAGACTTAGATTCTGACACCTACCAGCTAGCCATCCTCCATTGATGACCTCAAAGGTCCTGATTTATCTTTTGAAAAAGTGAAATAGACCAACTAGAGAAAAATTGACTTTTGGTCAATTCTAACTGGACCAGTATGATCAAGATGTAAAATCAGCCAATCAAAATCAATTTGAGCCATTTTTGCAAAATGTACACATGTAAATTATCCTGATTAATAATGCATGCTCGATTCTGACTTACTAACACCAGTTCTTTAATCATCCTCTTTGCTAAGTATTTAATTAAATAATCCTTATTTGATTAAATTTATCAAATTCCTCTTTTAATTGAATAAACTAATCTTGATCATCATATTCGTCTCTTTAAATCAAGTTTATTTAATTAATCTCCTAAAGTTATCTCTTTAATTAAACAAATCAATTTTTATTTAATTAATCTCCTAAAGTTCCTTCATTTAATTGAGTAAATCCAAATATTTAATTAAATCTCTAATGTTCTTTATCTTCTCATTTAATTTAAATAAATCCAAATATTTAAGTTGAATGTCACAATCAACTAACCTCCATTAAAATTAATAAAATCATGATTAATGTTAATCTAATCCCTCAATTCTCTAGATTTTGCAACTTGCACAATAAATCAATTTATTTGATTTATTATTTCTTCTATTATTATTCAAAATGGCATCTTTAGGGAATATGATTCAAATTTCAAAAAAACCCTCCAAAAGGACTTGTCCTCCAACATAGCATTAACTCCTCTTACATTGTCTTTTACATGTCTCCCACTTGGCATTTAAGACTCTTTCTTCTCCCTCCAACAAGCCAACTTTCAAATTTTCAAAATCCACCTAATGGCATTTATCATGCACAATGACCAAAATGTGCACAACTTTCCTCCATTGACATGTTGACAAGTGGCATCTTGTCATTGGCTCATGTTTTATCCCACATCCATCATATTCTCCATTCTTCAAACCTTATTCCCTATAAATGGAGGACTCTATTGATTTGAGGGACACAACTTGATACATAATCTCAAGTATTTTCATCTTGATCACTCATCATCCACATTTCATCCATCATCCAAAAGCTTATCAAGGATTGGGAAAGGGCTACTTTTCACATCAAAGTAGCACCAATCCACTATGAGATAGGGTTTGATCATGTTTCCATGTGCTTTCATTTAGTTATCTTTGTTCTATTTATCTAGTTTGCATATTTTAACATGATTGAATATTTCATAGGAATGTTGGGTTTGTTTATTTTAAATTGACTAACTAAACTAATTGTGATCATTGTTTGAAGTATGTAGATTTAGGGTTGGTCATGTCCTATCAATAAATCATTTCTTTTGATTTATTAATTCTTCTAATTTCCCTCAACATGGCATCAAAAGGGAATATTCCTCCAAATTTGAAAATCTCTCCAAATTTAATTTGTTCTTCCAACAAATCATTTAACCCTCTTACATGTCCTTGTGCATAAAGCCAAATGGCATTCAATTCATTCATTTCTCCCTCCAACATGTCACTTCACAAATTTGAAATTCCACCTAATATCATTTATTGTGCACATTTATCAAAATGTGCTCATCTTTCCTCCATTCACATGTTGACAAGTGGCACTTGGCCATTGGATGTTGAATGATCCCACATTCATCCATTTTGCCTCTTCTTCTCTCAATCTCATCTATAAATAAGAGGATTTTCTTCTCATTTTGGATCCACGAGTTATGCATTTTGAATCCACCATCTTATGCACAAGTTCACTATTGTCATTTGAATTCATAGCATCTTCATCATTTAGCTTGTCAAGGGTTGGGAAAGGGCTACTTTTCATATTAAAGTGACACCAATCGACTATGGAATAGGTTGGCATTAGAAGTGGACATCGAACTTAAGCGAAAGCAAGCAAATTGTAGTTAAAAAATTGATCATTGAACTTGAAATTATTCACAAAGCATTTTTAAATACTTAGAGCCTCCATTTTTTGCTATCGTTTTTTGTTTTACACTAACTCACTTCTTTTTGAACTCTAAAAAGAACACTACAAAAGTTTTTGTTTTTGCTACAAAGGGTTAAAAAGAACATTAGACACTAAATTTCAATTTGGGTTCTAAAAATTTGATAAAACAAACTTCACACTTCGTCTTTATGCTTTAAAAAAAACTCAATTTTTTCTTTGGAAATTAAAATGAACATGTGCATTTGGTGTTTTGTAATTTTTTTCACAAAGTAATATCATCTAAAATATGTATGCACTTCTCTTGTGCCACGCGGTGATCTTAAGAATCAAAATCATTTTTGTGATATTAAGTTGTCAAAAAGATTGCCTCCACATTTTGATTTGGGTTTAAAATTGACAAATCTTGTGAGTGTGAGTGGAACATATCGCGTGTTTTCTCTCATTGTTTCTCAACAAAGATCGATCGAACTACGGATGTGTTTTCTCACTTTTGTGTTATCTTAGAGGGTATGCCTTGTGGGAAAAAGTAATCACCCAAGGGAACAACCCAACCAGGAACATGCTAAAGCCAAGCGACTTCCACCTGAGATATAAGTGTGGGTACTTGAGGAAAGACAAGTATCACGAGGATTATTCTAACAAGAAGGGAAGCAATGGTCTCTTTCCATATGGATGATCCCCCACGAATGGAATGCCCGCATTATAACCCCTTGTTTAAAAGACCAAAATCCTTAATCTATTTGTTGGTGCAAAAATAGTCATTTTGAAGCCACCCCACATTTTTACGGTTTTTAGTAGAGATGATAAGTATGTCATGAGAGATTCATGGGTACTGATGCTTGGATGACCCGTAGAAGTGAGTGTTGTGGAGGGGAGCCAGTGTGGTCAAGCATCTAATCATCCACTAAAAGTAGGTGTAGCTAGATTTATCCAAGTGGGGATTCAACAAATATTGTCTCAATATCCATAGGGTTGTGCATGTTCTTGAAATCGAAAAACTTTGCTTGATCATAAACATTGGAAAACAAACATTCAACATCATCATAAAATTTCAAACCCTTTAGAGAGAAAATACCATTGACAAAATTCAAGTGTTATTGTTTGTCCTAGGGATTTTATCCTTAGAGACTTCTAAACATTTGGATTTATATCTCAATTTGCTCACTAAAGTCAACAATAGGGAACTTTTTCCTTGATTTCCTTGATTTCCACATAATGGACTTTTTGGGATGAGAAGAAATTAGGACATTAGACATCTAGTGGAAGAACCTAATCAAGAAGTGTTTATGGTAAAAGGAAGTCACTAAACAAAGATAAAGAACAATTGAACTCCACATGTTTTCTTTCAAATGATTTCTCAAAAAATCAAGATCCAAAAACCAAAGACCAAGGGTCTTAGTCACAAAGCTCACAAGAAAAAGTTGGCTATGCTTTATGAGTTTAGGGAAAGATTGACCTTTAACTTCTATAAACGTGCATCAAGAAACAATCCCAATTTGTACTGATTTTATTATTGTTAAAATCCAAAGGTTTGAACATTTTGTTTAGAGTATTTTTAGGTACACATAGGATCAACTTCAACCTTCATCTATCTTTCAAACATAAATAAAAATCATCTCACCAACAACTCTTGCAAATATTGAAACCATCCTTCATGCTAGACTTTTTGGAAAATCCTTTAAATCAAAATCCTTGAACCAAACATCAAATCATCTTGTTTGGCTAGGCATGTGAAGATGCATCCTTCTCCATATTCTTAGTAAAATTATCATCAAAACATCTTGTTTGGTTAGGTGTGGGTAGATGCATCCTTCTCCCTACATTTAGCCAAATTATCATCTTGTGAGCAAGTTTATCCAATAGATAGCATCCAATATCTTGGGGTCCATTTGTTCATTATCCAAATCAATCCAAATCCAAATCAAGGTCAAAACCAAAATCCAAAATCAAACCAAATCAAAATCCAAGAATCCAGGAATCCAAAAAGTCCCAAAAGTTTAGCATCCCCTCAAGATTTCCAAAGAGTTCAATCATCCATAGCATCCATCTATCACACATCTTTCATCATCACACTTTGATCCTTAATCATCCTATATTTTCTCTTTTATAGTTCAAACAAGATTGCAACACAAGAAGAACATGGAGAACAACAAGGAAACATCAATTTCAAGTGACCTAAGTCAAACAACACCTGAGTTCAATCTTGTCGGTCCTAGCAATCCACTACCCGATCTTTCTCTCATCACACAAGATCCTCAAGAGGAAGGACAATTGGAAGACATTACCAACTTGAGGGTGACCCAAGATGAGATCACTGAAATGCTTCAAAACCCCAACAACCTTAAACTTGTCAAATTCACGTTAAGACTAAACCCTTCCCAATACATGCTTGAATTGGCAAAGGAAGGAGCTAAACTTCCTTCTGATTTTGATGTGAGCACTATTGTGGAGAAGCCTTTTATTCCACTTATACCATTTACCTTGCCCACTCAGAGCATCATCCAACCCATTTTGCAATCCACATCGTCCATTTCCACCACGCAAGATATTGTTAACAAGGGGAGTTCATTACTCCATACCCTTCAAAAACATCCCCTTGTCAATAGTCAGAATTTGGATGCCAATACCGTCATAGGTACATCAAGTACTGTCCCCCAAAATCCCCTCCACTAATATGTCCCACTCACATTCCATGACACCTACGACACATCTTTTCACGCAACACCAGCATATGCTCTTGACCCACAAGTTTCACTCCCATTGGTACAAGTGGGACCATTTGAACAAGGCGGGCTCTTCGAGGCCTCATCATCACTCATTCAAGGAAGTCTTCCACCACTTCCATTACTTCCAAGAACTATCCCACCTCCACCACCATTACCTCCACTACCAACATCAATATCATTTCTTGTTTTAGGGCTTCCCCCTTTACCTAATACAAATCAATCCATCCAAGGCAATTTGGAAATCACCAATCAAATCATTACATCAAATCCACTAAATATACCATTGATATCACAACAATAGATGGTATCCATCCCAGCAACAACATTTATCCCAACAAATCAAAACACAGCCTCCCAAGGACCCACCACCTCAATCACACCAACCACCATAATCACATTTCAACCACTCACCACCACGATCACTCAAAATATATCTCAACCACTCACCACCACATCTAACATTCCAAATCCACCACCACTACCAAATCCAAGTCAATACAACATAGTGTTGAAAGCTCAACAGGCCTACCAAAAGGCAGTACAACAATACCAAAGTCAACAAGCACAAGCAACGCAAATCGCTCAAGCCACACAAGCAATTCAAGCTGCTCAAGCCACACAACAAGCCCAAGCATTGTTACAACAACAAGAATCTCAACAAGCTCAACAAGCTACCCAGGAAAAAGCACAAACATTGTTACAACAACAAGAAGTTCAACAAGCCGCTCAAGCCACCCAAGCTACTCAACAAGCACAAGCACAATATCTTGCAAAGCAGCAAGCAGGCCAACAACAAGCGTATCAACAAGTGTTGAAGCAATACCAAGAGTAGCAAGAATCAACCCAATTACAGGCCCAACAACTAGCATTGGTGGCTCAACAACATCAAGCTCAATAACAAGTGTTATTAGTGCAACAATAGCAAGACCAACAACAAGCGTTGTTGGTACAGTAGTAGTTACAAGCATACATGGTGTAGCAGAGCGTGCAAACACCATCCACCTGTACACCAATCAATCCACCCATCCCTCTAACGACCAAACCACCTTAGAACACCTTCATCCCACCCCCTGATCTGTAAGACAATGTATCAGCACAAATCAAATTCCTTTCACAACAAGTGCTCAATCTTCAATCAGGGAAAACTACTAAGCCACAAAATAACTTATGCCCCTACCCGTTCGACAGGAGAATTATCATGAAACCATTCCCAAAGGGATTCGATATCCCAAAATTCAATAAATATCGTGGGATCAGAAACCCTGAAGATCACATCTGGGAGTTTCAGGTACACTACATGGAAGTCACCTATGATGAAACTTACTTGATGCGACTATTCCCTCGAAGCTTGGCAGGTCCTGCCATTGACTAGTTCTCCCATCTCTTAGGAATCAAAAAAATTCCAGGAAATCGTGGATGCATTCGTCCAAAACTATGCCTTCAACATTGCTATGGATGTGAGCCTTGAAGAACTATCAGCTATGAAACAATCCAAGGGAGAAATGTTTTCTTCATTCTTGCAACAATGGCAATCAAAGGCCAACAAAGGAAAGTGGGCCATGCTTGAGGAACAACAAGCATGTACCATCATTGCGAATCTTGGCAGACTCTTGTCCTTCCATCTCAAGATGCCATGCATCACAACCTATGATAAATTGATCCCTAAGGTGCTCAATATCGAACAAGCCCTCATCTCACAAGGGGGAACTCCTTATCAAGAAAGTTTCCCATCCACCAGTTATAATGACAAATCATGTACATAGGTGAAGAAAAAAAATGTTTCCAGCAGTGGTGTTGTTGACACCAAAGTTGTCATCAGTGCACCTCAACAAAACACACTAGCACCCCAATAACAATCTCAAACCAACAATCAAAACAATCGACAAGCCAACACTATCACACAGTAGCCAAACAACCAAATAGTCAACAACGTGGACAATCAAGGTAGACCGGCTTAGTGAAACAAAAATTCTCCAAAATGGAAGTGCACACCCCTTGGGGAATTGGCTGAGTCTATCATGAAGAGACTAGTGGAGGAAAAACTCATCACAGATCCTACCTATGATAACTATCAAGAGCCCTTGGTAAAACCACTGTGGTACAATAAAAATCACCTTTGTGATTTCCACAAAATCAAGGGACACACAACTGTGAACTGCATGAGGCTCAAAAACTTGATCTAGGACCTCATAGACGACAAAATCATAAACGTGGAACAACCGACTGTAAATCAAAATCTCAAGATTTACATGAATTTGATGCCCAATCACAACAAGGGGAACAATAACAATGATAAAGGAAAGGGTGCATTCAAAAGTGTAAACCATGTATACAACCATGTCGTTGCGTCCCTAGATGATTATTGCACTATTATCGCCATCAAAGGAGCCCAAGGTGATTATGGAGTCACCACAAGAGGCGGAAAAGTCAGCATCGCAGGACCATCTCAACCAACTAGAGTATCCACTTCCAATCCAAGGTTTGTTCCTAGCAGCTACAATGTCCTTGACCAGTTAAAAATGACCCCAGCTCAGATCTCCATCATGGAGTTGTTGAAAATCTCACCAGCCCACAAAAAGATCCTCGAGGAAGCTCTCACTTCATCTTCCATCCCCACTGATCTTGATGCAGATCAGTTTCAAGCTATGGTCTCACACCTCACTACACCTCACCTCTTAACTTTCTCATAGCAAGGTCTTCCAATGCAACCATCTCACAATCGTGTGCTTCATTTGGAGGCTTACGTCCATAAAAACAAGGTCAAGTGGGTCTTGGTGAATGGAGGTGCAGGGTTGACCATATGCACCCTCAAATTAATAAAAATCTTGGGCTTCTCCGAAGATGTTGTTGAAAAAGGAAAGGGCATAACCATCAGAGCCTACAATGATCAAGAAAGGGTGTCTCAGGGCACCATCCAACTCCCTATTCAAGTAGGTCCGACCATCATGGAAACATGTCAAGTTCTCGACCTGGAATTACCTTATAACATCCTTTTGGGACGTTCCTAGATTCATGGGATGCAAGTCGTCACTTCCACCTTCCACCAGTGTGTAAAGTTTCCATACTAAGGCCAAGAGGTCACTATCCATGGGAATCTCAAACCCTTTTACTATTGCAAGAATCTAGAAGAAAAATATTACAAAATCCCCCAAGTGCCTAAGAACGATGAGGGCTCCTCAACTCCATACATCGACCCAGCTACCCTCGCCTCCACTTTTGCGATAGAGACACCCACCATCCCTATCATCTCAGATATCAAGGTCATTATCTAGGATAATGGGTGTGGGGACTATACAATTCCGAAAAATAATTTTGTAGTGGGAGAATTACCACAATCTCCTAGGTCACGAGGACGACCATAGTCAAATAATGTTTCCTCATCCCAAAACTTCACAACAGGCTCCTCTAGATTCAGGAGTTGGGGAGACCTAGGTTGGGAAGTAATAGAAGAGGACCCATCAAACCTCCTATACCAAGACAACAGACTAGAAGCTAACCTACCTATGGATGATAGCAGTAAAGGATTACAAATGATGCTCGCCATGGGCTATAACAGAAACACAAAGCTTGGAAAAAATGACAATGGACTTCTAGTACCTCTCATTTCAGAGACACGCATGAGAAATCTTGGTATGTGATATGCCCCTTTGAAGGTGACCATACTTGGAAACGGTACCTCGGTTAAGAAGGTCAAAAATCCCCCTCGGCAATCAACAACCACCCTTCAATTACCTATATCCACAGGTCTACCTTTAGACAACTTTACCTTTGACATAACTGATGTGTGTAGTAGTGACAAGGACCCCACAACTAATTTTCCTATGCTTTTCGAAGACACCTCCCTACTCATGAATAGTACGTTGTCTTTTGAGACCAACAATCATCAAGCCCATGAAATCAACCATTCTACCCCCAGCTCATCAATTACAACCAATGAGGACCACCAATTCTGGATACTTTCGAAAACAATGCTCGACACTCTCGAAATTCATGGGACCGTGGGACATAGTACCACATGGAGATCACAAGGTTGGATTTGATATCATATTGGACACACAAGCCTACTATGGGGAAATGATTGAATCCTTTAGTCACAAAAGCAAAAATTTGAGAATAATCTCAAGGTTTTTGAGTGAAAACCACACTGTGGCACTCTCTTACCCAAAAAAAGTAAAAATAAAGGACATATCCAATAGTGAAAACCTCTCTGAGGCACCCGAGGATGAAGGATTCAATCTTCCTCTCAGTTCTCTACATCAGGAAAAGTCAGCGGTTCTAACTGAGAAGTGCAACCCAATCAACTTGGGAACAAAGGAAACTCCACATATCACATTTTATGTTGAATCATTGATGTCAAAAGAATAGGAGCTCCTAACTGCCTTCTTAAGGGAGAGAAAGGTCAACTTTACATGGACGTATGCTGACATGTCCAGGCTTGATCTAGAGATTGCGGTCCACCATCTAGTAGTTTACCTCGAGGAAAATCCCGTCAGACAAAAGCTTAAAAAAATGCATCCTCAAATTGCCTTGTTAGTAAAAATGGAATTGAAGAAGCTGCTTGATGTAGGGTTCATACAACCAATCAACTATCCGTAGTGGATATCAAATCTGGTACCTGTTTCAAAGCCCAATGGGGGAATCCATAGCTGCATAGACTTCAGAGACCTTAACAAAGCATATCCCAAGGACGACTTCCCACTTCCCAACATTGATATGATTGTAGATATGACCGCGGGACATGAGATGCTTTCATTGATGGACAGATTCTCCGTGTATAACCAAATCATGATAGCCAAAGAAGACCAACACAAAATGGATTTTACTTGTCCATGGGGGACATATTGTTGGAACATGATGTCGTTTAGCCTAAAGAACGCTGGAGCAACATATCAGAGGGTTGTGACCTTAATGTTTCATGACATGATCCATAATATTGTGGAGGATCATGTCGACAACATATTGGAAAAATCCAGAAAGAGTCAGGGCCACATAGCAGCATTGAGTGTCATCTTTGACAAACCTGAGGAATACAAGGTCTACCTTAATCCAAAGAAGTGTGTCTTCGGCGTACAATCGGGGAAGGTATTGGGATAGATCGTATCCATGAGAGGGATTCAAATAGATCCCACTAAAGTAAAGGAAATCCTCGAGATGGAGGCACCTAAGACATTGAAATAGTTGAGAGGCTTACAAGGTAGGCTCTAGTCAATCTGTTGGTTCATAGCCCAATTAGCAGACAAGTCAATCCCATATTCTCACCTACTCCACCAGGGGGTAGCATAAAAAAGGGACAAGTGTGATCAGCCCTTCAACAAGATCAAAAAGTATTTTCTCACACCTCTAGTACTTATGCTGCCAATCCCAAGAAATCCTCTAATCCTTTACATATCAACAACAACAACAGCCCTCGATGCTCTCCTAGCCCAACACGATGAAAATAGTACATAGAGGGCTATCTATTACATCATTCAGACCATGGTAGGGCATGAGTTATATTATTCCTTCATTGAAAAAGCTTGTCTAACAGTGGTGTTTTCCTCACAAAAGTTCAGACACTACATGTTAGCACATAAAATCAAACTTATTGCCAAGATCGACCCACTCAAGTACCTGCTTTCTAAAGAAATTCTCACTGGAAGGATGGCCAAGTGGGTCATTATCCTATCATAATATGATATCAAGTATGTAGAGCGGAAGGCCAACAAAGGGCAAGCTATTACAGACCAACTGGAAGAAGCACCAATGTATTCAGAGAATCCACCAATTTTAGAGTTCCCCGATGAATCCATCTTCAACTTAAGCATAGAAAACCACTAGAAGTTGTACTTTGATGGTTCCTACACATAGCATGGATCGGGAGTCAAGGTCTTTTTCATCACTCCATAAGGAGACTACAACTAAGATCCTACAAGTTGGCATTTCCCTGCACAAACAATATCTCAGAATATGAGGCTCTAACCATAGGACTCAGAATAGCAGTGCAGTGGCATATCATGGCTCTCAAGGTATATGGGGATTCAAGGCTCAAAATCAATCAAGTGAATGATGAGTACCAAACTAAGGATGACAAGCTAACTCCATACAAGAAAATGGTGGAAAGTCTTAAGGAGTCCTTCTTTGAGATCACATTCGAGCAAATACCTAGAGAAAATAGCAGAGCAGCAGACACCATGGCGACAATTGGATCCCTATTGGACATCCCTCACAATGTCCCAAAGCATGAATTCCTAGTAGAGCAGCATCTCATGCCTGCATTCGAGGTACCAAAGTTCGAATTTGTGTGTGAAATTGTTGGTCTCAATGATCCCTGGTACCATGATATATACACTTATCTAAGAATAGGATTCCTCCCAGCCAACATAACCCCAAACCTCAAGAGAGCCTTTGTCAAAAAAGCATCATGTTTTGTCATCCTAGGAGATACCCTTTACCGTAGAAGCATTGAAGGAACCCTATTACGTTTCTTAAACGTTGAGGAGGCATTGACTGCCTTAACCGAGGTACATAACGACATATGTGGTTCACACTCGAGCTATGACCTTGGCCAAGAAATTGCTGAGGATGGGGTACTATTGGCCTACTATGGAAAGAGAAGCACATGACTATGTTAGAAGGTGTCTACAATGTCAGCAGCATGCGGGCCTCATCCATGCACAAGCTCAAGAGTTACACCCTATTGTCACACCATGGCCCTTTTCACAGTGGGGGCTCGATCTCATTGGAAAGATAACCCCCACTTCATCCAGTCGCCACAAGTTTATCATTACCACCACTGAGTACTTCACGAAGTGGGTGGAAATCATACCAATGACTTACATAATTGGAAAGAAGATATTAAAGTTCATCCTAAACTACCTAATATGTTGCTACAGTGTTCCACAAGCCATTATTTCAGATAATGGGACACCATTCAAAAATTAGGGTGTTCATGTCTTAGGCGAAAAATTCAAAACCCAACATCATTTTTCCACCCCGTATTATCCCCAAGGAAACGACTAAGCTGGGGCAACAAACAAGACCATCTTAAAAATCCTCAAGAAAACGGTCAATGAAGTTGGTCGTGATTGGCATCTCCAACTGAATCCTGCCCTCTAGGCCTATCAAACCAGCATCCGCACACCCACAGGTGCCACCCCCTTCTCCCTGGTCTACAGATTAGAAGCCATACTACCCATCGAGATCAAGCTCCCATCACTAAGAATATCACTACAAAATCTCATCATGGATGAGGAATACTGGGTATCACAACTGAATGAGCTAGAATTGCTAGATGAATGGCGAATGGAGGCCTTAAACAATTTACAGGTATATCAGAACTGCCTTAAGTGAAACTATAACAAGAATCTCAGGAGGACCTTCCAGGTTCGAGAACTTGTGCTAAAATAAAATCAAAAGAATGTACCTAATCTAGACGACAAAGGAAAATTTGAACCCAATTGGTTGGGACCATTCATCTTCATAGTAAGTTACAAGTCAGGGGCATATCGGTTGTCAACAACTGAAGGGGAACCTCTACAGGAGCCCATGAACAACTCCCATCTCAAAAAAAATTATGCCTAATCTTCCAAGGTATAAAACCAAAAATACAAAAACATGAGAAAATGTCCTGAAAAAATGGTCACCATGATGAAAACCTAGCAAACATGCATCTTGGTAAGAACCAAAAAATCATCAAAAAATAGAAAAAATCCAAAAAATCATAAAAATGGATTAAAAACAATAAAGAGAAAAATTGTCCTCTAGTGAAAACCACTTCAGTGGCACTTTGGGCAAGTACCTTGGTGAAAACCTAGCAAACAGGCACCTTGTGTAAACAAGCATTTTCCATCCACCAAGATCTCCACGGCTTGTTTTACATCATTCATCCATCACACTTCCATCATCCATCCATCACACTTCCATCATACATCTCTCTCCATCCATCACCCATTCGCATCTGCATCATAGCTTGGTCATGTGTTTGTGTCATGATCCCTCCTACTACTACTCGGCCCATTCTCAAGGTCAATTTGTCTTTCCTTATTGGAGTAGTCTATTGCATTGCGCTAGGGGCATGTTCTCATTGGATTAGATTCATGTATATTCTTGAAGTGTTCCCTAAATCAAAAAATCCAAAAATCCAAAAACATCATAAAATTAGAAAAATCCAAAAACATTCAAAACATATCAAAATCCAAAAATAGTTCAAAAAGTTAGTCAAAAAGTCAAAAAAATAGAGTCGTCTTGTCGAAGTACATCATCTCTGAGAATTGAACATAGGCAAGGCTAATTTGGTTGATTAGCGCCCGAGACACTTAGGCCAGTCCTTTAGGACTCTGTCATATTAAACTAGCAACCCATTCGTTCATATCTCATCAATAATCGAGTTTGTGTTAGTCGAACTACATGGTCTCTACGTGTATAACATAGGCAAGGCTAATTTGGTTGATTAGCCCTCGAGGCCCTTAGGATAGGTCTTTAGGTTAGTCTCTTGGTCAAAATCTCATAAAACCCCAAAAAAGTGGAAAATTCATAAATCAAAACATTTGCAAAACATCTTAAAAAATACCAAAAACAGCCTCAAAACATTTCAAAAAACATCAAAAACATCTAAATATTTGAAAAAATCCATCCATCTCATCTCGCTTTCACCTGCAATAAACATCACTCATAATAAATCAATCGTCACCCTAAACCTTTGGTGAAACAGTTGAAAACAAGTCTAGCAAGTTAAAAGTGAAAAATCAAACATCAAGGTCTCGAGTCTAGGTCAGTACGTAAACAAGTTGGTCAACTCTTTGTGTCAATAGCCTATCATCCAATCAATCCCAAATCAATCATCTGATAACATCATGTCCTAGGATGCATCCTTCTTACAATGGACATCAACATCAGGCATCACCGTAGTTTAGTCTTGGCTAGTGGTATGAAGAATATTAGCTTGTTTGTTTACTTTATCTTTGTCTTTTGATTTATCTTATTGCACTCATTTTGATGACCTCTCAATGACGTCCAAACAAAGGGATTTAAGGAGAAAGGATTGGGGCAATGATCATTATCTTTTTATCTGTTGTGCTTGTTGGATATTCTTGTAATATAACTTGGTCATGTGTGCTTTGCTTTGTTTGTAGGGAGGGTGTTTTAGGTGTCTTGTTGACCACATAGGAAGGCTTTCTTTTCTATGTTTTGGTCTAAGATATTTGAAATATTTGAACTACATTCTGAATAAGGTCCTGAATGCTAGGTGTGAGCAGGGATACTCCTATTTGATTGTCGAGTCAAATTCCATCACACTAGGTGCAACGCCATCCTAATATTTTATACCTTGATGCATCACATCTATGTGTGTTATCAAAAATAAGGTAAGTAGCCCTTTTAAAGTCCCAATTCCTGATAAGCAAATCATCCATTTCTCATCATCATCTCTAATAAAGTTGGCTTTTTGAATCCTCTTGTCATCATCTCATTTCTTCTTTCTTCTCTCTGTGCTAATATGGTACCATGATCAGCTAATCATCATCACCAATGCATCCATCTTGCATCCACAAGCTGTTAGCATGTTGCATATCATTCACATGCATTACATTTTCAGCATTGCATAATATAGATGTATTAGTCTAAACATCCCATAAACCATACATTTGCATAAAACATCCATTGCATAATCATATAGGCATCATCACATCATCCATCTCAAATGCAGTGCATCATCATTTTAAGTTGTTTAGGATAATATAGATTGGTTATTCTAAGCATCTTAAAACCATCTCATTTGCATCATCATCATAACCATCCATACGTTTATCTTGAACCTCTTTGTCGCAAGATTGACCCTCAAATCAAACTTTTCGCTCGATCTCTCGAGGGGGCAATGTACCAATATGCTTCTTTTCACTGGGGCATCCGAAAAAATCATTTTTTTTTTTAATTTTGATCTTGGCAGTTTATTCTTTGAACCAACGCAGCAAGTACATTGCTTCTAAGAGGGGAAAATGTAGACATGTAAATTATCCTAATTAATAATGCATGCTTGATTCTGACTTACTAACACCAATTCTTCTTTAATCATCCTCTTTGCTGAGTATTTAATTAAATAATCCTTATTTGATTAAATTTATCAAATTCCTCTTTTAATTGAATAAACTAATCTTGATCATCATATTTGTCTCTTTAAATCAATTTTATTTAATTAATCTCCTAAATTTATATCTTTAACTAAACAAATCAATTTTTATTTAATTAATCTCTTAAAGCTCCTTCATTTAATTGAATAAATCCAAATATTTAATTAAATATATAATGTTCTTTATCTTCTCACTTAATTTAAATAAATCCAAATATTTAAGTTGAATGACACAATCAACTAACTTCCATTAAAATTAATCAAATCATGATTAATGCTAATCTAATACCCCAATTCTCTATATTTTGTAACTTGCACAATAAATCAATTTATATTTGATTTATTATTTCTTCTATTATCATTCAAAGTGGCATCTTTAGGGAATATGCTTCAAATTTCAAAAAGTCCCTCCAAAAGGACTTGTCCTCCAACATAGCATTAACTCCTCTTACATGTCTCCCACTTGGCATTTAAGACTCTTTCTTTTCCCTCCAACAAGCCAACTTTCAAAATTTCAAAATCCACCTAATGACATTTAACATGCACAATGACCAAAATGTGCACAACCTTCCTCCATTGACATGTTGACAAGTGGCATCTTGTCATTGGCTCATGCTTTATCCCACATCCATCCTATTCTCCATTCTTCAAACCTTCTTCCCTATAAATGGAGGACTCCTCTATTGATTTGAGGGATACAACTTGATACACAATCTCAAGCATTTTCATCTTGATCACTCATCATCCACATTTCATCCATCATCCAAGAGCTTATCGAGGAATGGGAAAAGGCTATTTTTCACATCAAAGTAGCACCAATCCACTTTGAGATAGGGTTTGATCATGTTTTCATGTTCTTTTATTTAGTTATCTTTGTTCTATTTATCTAGTTTTCATATTTTAACATGATTGAATATTTCATAGGAATGTTGGGTTTGTTTATTTTAAATTGACTAAATAAACTAATTGTGATCATTGTTTGAAGTATGCAGATTTAGGGTTCACACAAAGATTCTATTTTTAGCCATTTTCCTAAAAAATAGGGCCAAAAAACTAAAGTATGGGTTTTGTCGATAATCTCATTCTAAAGAGTCCCATATCGTTCGATTTTGAAAAATATGAGTTCTTCACCAACATGTGTGAATCCCTAAAAATAAGGGTCAACATGCAAATCTCTATTTTTAGAAAAAAAATTGCAAGCATCCTTTTGACAACAAACCCAAAAAAACCCTATGGTTCGTTTACCTTTTAGAAATTTCTAAAAATATAAAAAAATTTATTCAAGGGGCAAACGGTTTTGACCCGAAGCTATGAACCAGTGAGGTCATAAACGAGGGACCTCATCCCCAATACAATCACTCAACAATACCACCCCAATAGGGTTTGAACCTTGATGGCAAGAACAACACCACCTTTAAACTATCACACCATGCCAATATCGGCTAAAAATAGAAAATTTCTATTTTTAGAAATTTTGACATTTTTTTTACTTTTGAAGACCATTTTTACAAGATTTTAACCATTTTTACAGAGTGCCTTAATGAAGCAAAAAATTTAATTTTGGGTACAATAGTTAGCAACCAAAACTATGATGTATGGTTCATCTAGTTGAAGGGATGATACTTATTTAAATCAAGTATATATAATAGTTTTGGATAAATAAGTGGAATAAGTGTTTGTTCTTGATGTATCTTAGGCATATTTTATATAGATTTTTTAAAATATATATGTCAATAGCATCCATAGTTGCAACATGTAAAATGTTAATTGAATCCTAAACATAATTTTAAGATAAGTAACTATTATACATTTAGATAAGTAAAATTGAATTATTTTAAGATAATGAAAATGTGACTTTTACCCTCCAAAATGAAGTTTACATCTTAAATATAGATGGAAATAATATTATTTATATGTAATGTACATATATAAGTTATAATTTAATATTATAGTATAACAATTTTTTATAGAATAATGACTTACGTGAATATAAATTTATTTTTTAAGGTTTAAATATATATTTAAATTTGTATATTTATAGAAGAACAATATATTTTAATAGTACATATAAGTTATATAAGTAATGTATATATAGCAATACATATACTATATATTGGTGAAGAGAAAAAGAAATCTCAACCCAAATTCACATAATCTCATATTACAAAAATTCATGACCCGTAAACTCCAAATCGATTTACAATTGCTTAAACATAAACCCTAATGTGCAAGAAAACAAAAACTTTATTTAAACAAATTTCATGAAAACATACATTACAATTTTTAGACCATCTTCTCTCTCTGCACTGTGTTCCTCCCCCCTCTGCTTCTCTATTCCCTCATCCCTCATTAATCATTAATCATTAACATATTTACACTTCATTTGTTTGAATTCAATTATTTTCTACACCACCTACCTCTTTACTTCCTTAGTAGATTTACCCACATTACCCTTCTACTATGTGCCTCTTCTATCTCTCAGTAGTAACTTCTCATTTGCTAGCAACTCATAATACCATCCATCCATGCTATTTCCTTCTAGGCGCGACTTGATTTCCTTCTAAGTGTGTTTTTCTTAACTTAAATTGCCTTATCTCCACTGCTCTTCACCATCTCTCCTTCCCTACCTGCATGGCTTCCTCTTGTTCCACTTTTGCTTTCTCTTAACTTCGATTCCCATCACTTTTCCATTCCCACACACCCTTTGCACTTTGAATTGCTTTGG
The DNA here is from genome assembly GCA_007258455.2 of Sequoia sempervirens. Lineage (NCBI taxonomy): Eukaryota > Viridiplantae > Streptophyta > Pinopsida > Cupressales > Cupressaceae > Sequoia > Sequoia sempervirens. The sequence continues at coordinate 8,640 of VDFB02129479.1, read as the reverse complement.
TTTTAACCACCCAACATCATTCAATTGACCTTCATCTTCTTCAAATTGGTGCCACCTTAGGTCAACACAGCATATATATTTCATTTCATTCTACCTTCTTAGGTTTAACACAACCGACCCTTATTCTTCCCAAATCCACTTGTTGAATGGTCCACGAATCTTCTTTTGCATTTCTCCTCACACGAGCTCTCTTCATTTGACATAGGTATTTTATAAACTAGAATTTGTTGTTTATGAATTAACAAATGTCTAATTGGTATCCTTTTATGTCACAAACCTTGCAAACAACTCCACACTTCTATCAAAGGCCACGACTTTCCTTCAAATTGTGAATCCCTTGTCTTTGTTTTGTCTACAATTCATTCCTTCTATCACCTTCATCTCTCTTGGGTGGCTTGCTAATTCTTCCAATCTTGTACATGTGTCCTCTTCTCTAGGAAGTTTCAACTCAACTCTATGAGGCGGTGTAGGAGTTCTCTTACATTTTACTATCGTGTCGGTCATCTTCAACCACTACCAACCCCTCATGCTATCAATCTACATTCTTATTTTGATCGATGCCTCTTCAGATTGCTTGCCTAGCAATTTTTTAATCTTCTTTTATTTCCTTTTCATATTTTGTCTCTTCATGTATCATTCCACCCATTACTATTTGTAAAGAATGAAAATGCAGAAATAAATCGGCCAATGAATTGTGTAAATGTTTACCAGTAATAAAGCATCTCATAAAATTTTTGAATTATATTATCAATTCTCTTAACAAATACATACAACATTTTGGATCTTCAAATTCTGATATGACAATTTGACAAATCAATATGTATTAGAACTTATCGACCATTAATGATGGATTAGGAGTTGAAAGATTAAAACCCAAAATAAAAGTGCAAACTAATTTTTTCTAGTGATATTGATCGCACGTGGACCCAAATGCTCCTACATCAGACACACCAAGTAAGAAATTTGTGAGCATGGGCTCACAAAGGTGTAGCTAAGAGATACAATCACATTTTCAAGACTGTGGACAATCTCCAACAAACTCCATTGTTGAAAGCTCGGCCTTTGCCAAATTCTCTTCCTCTTCTCTCTCCATGCACTCTAGCATATCCTCGCTGCAACTCTACCCTTGCAACCTCCATGTTGCAATCATACCTCGATCCTCATGAAGATTCCACTTCATCTGCTATAATCTATCACAACACTTTCCTTTGCGCTTTTCACTCTAAATTGTTCAAGACTCTGCACACCTACACCGATACTTTTGAGATTCACTTGCCACTTCCTCAATCCAGAGGTTTCATCATAAGTTGCCTCACGTTCAGTGATCTTCTTATGTCCTCAAAACCTCTTCTCGCTCTCCTCTCCACCAGTAGGTCCTAGTGTAGACCACCTCTCAGTTGACGCCCTATCTACACACTTGAAACCTCTAGCTTTGATACCATTTGATGAAGAAGAAATAACACTCAACCCAAATTCACAAAAACTCAGATTACACCTCCATGACCCATAAAATCCAAATCAACAATAACTTATGTCAATTTTAAAATTGATTTACAATTGTTTAAGCATAAACTCCAATTTACAAGAAAACAAATAACTTTATTTAAACATATTTCAAGAAAACATACATACAATTTTTAGACCATCTTCTCTTTCTCCTCTGTGTTCCTCTCACCCCCTGCTTCTCTATTCCCTCATCCCTCATTAATCATTAACATATTCACACTTCATTTGTTTGAATTCAATTATTTTCTACAACCCCTACCTCTTTACTTCCTTAGTAGATTTACCCACACCACCCCTCTACTATGCGCCTCTTCTATCTCTCAGTAGTAACTTCTCATCTGCCAACAACTCATATTGCCATCCGTCTATGCTATTTCCTTCCAAGCATAGCTTTATTTCCTTCTGAATGCATTTTTCTTAATTTAAACTACCGTATCTCCACCACTCTTCACCCATCTCTCTTAACTTCGACTCCCATCACTTTTCATCCCCACGCACCCTTTGCACTTTGAATTGCTTTGATTTTATCCACCCAACATCATTCAATCGACCTTCATCTTCTTCAAACTGGCGCCACCTCAGGTCAGCATAGCATGTACATTTCATTTCATTTTGCATTCTTCAATTTAACACAACTATCCCTTATTCTTCTAAAATCCATTTGTTGAATGGTCCACAAGTCTTCTTTTGCATTTATCCTTCCCACATTATCTCTCTTCATTTGACATGGGTATTTTATAAACTAGAATTTGATGTTTACGAATTAACAATGTCCAATTGGTATCCTTTTATGCCACGATCCCTGGAAACGACTCCATCCTTCTATCAAAGGCCACGACTTGCCTTCAAACTACGAATCCCTCGTTTTTGTTTTGTCTGCAATTCATTCCTTCTATCGCCACCATCTCTCTTGAGCAGCCTGCTAATTCTTCCAAACCTGTACCCGTGTCCTCTTCTCCAAGCGGTTTCAACTCAGCTCTATGAGGCGATGTGGGAGTTCTCTTACAATTCATTGTCGTGCCAGTCTCCTTCAACCATCTCCAACCCCTCATGTTGTCAATCTGCATTCTTATTTTGCTCAATGCCTCTTCAGATTCTTTGCCTGATAATGCTTTAATCTTCTATTTTTGCCTTTTCCTATTTTGTCTCTTCATGCATCATTCCACCCATTACTATTTGTAAAGAATGAGAAGGAAAAAATAAATAGGCCAATGAATTGTGTAATGTTTACCGATAATAAAGCACCTCATAAAACTTTTGAATTATTTTATCGATTATCTTAACAAATACATACATATCAATATTTTGGATCTTTGAATTCTGATGTGACAGTTTGGTGAATCAATATGTATTAGAGCTTACCGACCATTATTGGAATTAGGAGTTGATCGATTAAAACCTAAAATACATGCAAACTGAAATTTTTTTGGTGATACCAATCACACGTAGATCTAAATACTCTTGCATCATGTTTTTTAAAAGTTGGATAAGTTATATATAAAACAATTTATAATTTTTTATAAATATATATAATTCTCTAAATATAAGAAAAATATATGTAGTTTATATTATTATATAATATTATATTACACTATAATCTTTTATGTATAATATTATATTATACTATACATACAATTTTAATTACATCAATAGAAATGAATCACACAATTATATTACACTTAAAATTGATTTGGGTATTACAATACACAAATCAAAAGATTTGATGTTTTATAATTTTAATTGCAATAGTAACACTACCAATAAGTTTAACCTTAATTATAATTCTCATTCTAACCTAACCTTGCCCTAATTCTAACCCTAACATTAACTCTAATGATAACCTCGATTTTAACCTTAGTTTTATTCCTAGTCCTAATTCTAAACTTAATCTTAATCTTAACCCTAACCTTAACACTAATTCTATCCATAAGTCTATTTGAACTCTAACCCTAATCCTAAGTTGAATTCAAACCCTAAATGTGACCCAATTCTAATTTAAACCTTAATCTTAATTATAAACCTAACCCTAACATTGACCCTAAATTGTACTTGCATTATCTTAATAGTAAATGTAATTTTATTCTAATCTTAATAGTTACCCTAATTCTAACCTTAAACTTAATTGTACCTATTTCTAATTGTAACCCTAAATTCAATTCTAATAATATACTTATCTCTAATTATAAGTTCAATCCTAATAGTAACCCTTATTTTAACCCTAATCACAACCATAATTCTAAGCCTAATTCTAATCTTGAATGTAGCCCTAATTCTAACAATAATCTTAATTTTAACTCGAACCTTAAACTTAACCTTCACTCTAACCCTAATTCTAACCATAACCCTAATTCTAATTATAAGTCTCTTCAAACCCTAACCTTAATTCTAACCCTAATTTTAGTTCTAGCATGAATTATAACCCTAATCTTAACCCCAATTTCAATAAACATAATTGTAACCTTGCTTCTAACTCTAATCTCAATGATAATTGTAATTTTATTCTAACTTTAATCGAACCCTAATTTTAACCATAACTTTAAACCTAACCATAACCCTACCCCAATACTAACCCTAATTCTAATCCTAACCTTAATGGTAAGCTTTATTTGAAACCTAATTTTAACCATAATTCTAACACTAATTCTAACTCTAACCTTAATTATAACTTTGATTTTAACTCTAGTCATATCTCTAACCTTAATTATAACTCTATTTCTAACCCTCTAACTTTGACTATAACATTAACTATAACCATAGCCATAATTTTAGTTCTAACCTTAATTATAATTATAATTATAACTGTAACCCTAGTTTTAACCCTAACGCTAACCCTCATTCTAATCCTAACTGTAAGCATAACCTTTACTCTATCCCCAATTCTATTCTAACATTAACCATAACCCTAATTCTATTATAACCTTAATTGTAATCCTAATTTTAACCCTAATTATGGTTCTAACCCTGATTCTAATTGTAACCTTGACCATAATTTTAATCTTGATTTTAATTCAAAACCTTTTTATCTCTAACTCTATCTATATTCTAATCCTAACCTTAACCCCAACTTTAATTCTAATCCAAACCTAACACTAGCCTTAATTGTAACCCTAACCAAATTGGTAACCCTAATTATATTCTAATCTTAATCCTAACCTAATTTTAACCCTAACCATAACCCTAATTTAACCTTAAATCTAATCTTAGTTTTATACCTAACAAAATGTCTAATACTAACCTTAATTTTAACCCCAAGACTATCCCTAACATTATTTATAATTCTAAACTTAGCCTAATTCTAACCCTACCAATAAGATAACTTTTGAAGCATGATTAAAGGGAGTATTATTTCTATTTTTCTAACCCCAATCATATCCCTTATTGTAATTCTATCCTTACCCTACTTCCAATCCTAACCCTAATGCTAACTCTAATTCTAGCCATAACCATTCTTATAATGAACTATAATTCTAACTCTAGTTTTAGCCCTGACCACATTTATAATGATTTTATAATTTTAATAATAATACAAATTGGGTTAGAATTATAATCTAATTAATAACTATAAAATTAAGTTTATAAATAATTATTATAATTATAACCTCTTTAAAAAATAAAAATAAAAAAATTTGTAGGAATCAAAATTGGGTAGTCGCCCCCTATAAACTATAGTGCACCTAGTAAAATTTTGTGACCTCTTGCCTGCAACAAGATCTTTAGCCAATCAAGCTAGGCCCACCACCCTATTATAATTATAACCTTAATTAACATTTTTAATTAAATTATTAAAAATAATTATTAATTAAGGTTAGGGAATAATATAATTTATTGCAAAATCTTTGGTTGACTCAGAGGCTTGGGCTCCCGATGCAGGTGGTTGCGCACATTCCCAAGGGTTAGTCTCACCCTAGCTCGCCCACCAGTCCTTCGATGGGGTCGCAGGGCTAGGTTGAAGATACCATGAGTAATCAATATATATATATATATATATATATATATATATATATATATATATATATATATATATATATATATATATATATATATATTACAAAATTAATTTTAAACCTAATTGCAACCTTGATTTTAATTATTATCATAAATCTAACCCTGATTTTAATCCTAACCCTAATATTAATCATAATTCTAACCTTTGCTCTAATATTAATTATAAGCTTAAGTCTAATTGTAGGCATAATTGCAACCCTAATTTTAATTGTAACCCTAACCCTACTTGTAACTCTAATTCTATTTTAACCTTAACTCTAACCCTAGTTTAACCTAAACCATAGTTCTAACCCTAAACCCAACTTTAACTTTAATCATAGCCCCAATTTTAATACTAATTCTAATCCTAACCCTATCCCTAACCATAATTGTAACCTTAAGGTGTAATCCTAACTATAATCATAATTTTAACCGCCTGCTTGATTATAATCCTAACACTAACCATAATTCTAAACGCAACCCTAACATTAAGATATTTTTTGTTTGATTAAAAGAAGTATTGTTTATATTTTCTAGCCCCAGCCCTAATTCTAACAATAATTTGAAATCTAACTCTAATTCTATCCCTAGCCCTTATTTTAATTTTATCCTAACACTATTTCTAACCCTAACTCTAACCTTAATTCTAATACTTACCATATATTTATAATGATTTAAGAATTGTAATAATTAATAAGAATTGGGATTAAAATCATAATAACTAATCATTATAAATTTGGGATTATAGTTAATTATTTTAATTGTAGCCCTAAAATTATTAATTACAATCCTCACCCTAATTAATAAACATTTAATTAAAATATTTTAAATGGTTATATAATTTAAATTAATTATTAATTAGTGTTAGGTTATAATATAATTGATTTTAAAAATTATATTTACTTTATGATTATTTTAAAATTTAAAATAATAATTAATATGTTAAAATTATATTTCATATGTTATGTTGCAACAATTAATCCAAACAATTTTGTTGCTATGTTTTCCCATGCACAGTGCTATGTGTGCTCATCGCATTAACCTACGAATAAACTTTGTCACTTCCACACGACTTGTTGTATGCACCATACGTAGAACTGCGACCTTCTATCATGTTGTTCAGTCTATCTTCTCCATGCTTTCCTTGCTGCAAGTAACATATGCCACAACTATTCAATTTTCACGTGACTCTTGGAATTCAAGCCGCAACAAACAATTGTTCATTTCTGAGCAATTATACAAATTGTTTTAACATAAATTATATTGGGAAAAATGTTAAAATATATTTTTGGCCCCCTTACATTCCCCGATTAATTAATTTGGGGGAAAACACAGGTAAAAGTGGGAAAAATTTTCAACACCAAGAGTGATCAAGCCCACATATTTAAAATTTTTACTTTTGAATGAAAATGAACTAGGTAATAGGGGGGAAATGATTCAAGGCCATGCCACCAATTTAGTTAGTGTATTCTAAGTGATGAAAAACATGGGCTATGAGAAGCAATTTGACAATGGAGAATTTGCAAATGCACGACCAACCCATTTCTCTAGTCTTGGATTTGTCTTTGTCTAACTAATTTATAAATTATGTGGAGATTGATAAATTGTGCAAACATTTTATATATAATTAAAAGCCACAATTTATTGATGATAAACATGATTTAAGAGGAGGTTTTTACATACATGAGTTTTTACTTTAAAAACTTTTGGAGACAATGATCTATGGGATCAAAAATATTACAAAAATTAGTGAGAATGGACTAAAAATGACCACTATATTTCTTTACCAAGTTTTATTATTTAAGAATTCTATGTATAATTTACTCTCAAGATCTCATATAATTGAATCCTTTTTTCCTTTTTGTTTTTTTATTATAAATTATCTTCCCTATGGTATCTTCATATATTAGTCACACAATTTTTTCCAATCTACTCACAATGAAGAATTAATCAAGAAAATCAAGGGTTGGTATGTAAGCTATAAGTCTCTAACTAATTTTTATTTACAATATTTGATGAAATGTAAAATTTTGCATTTATGATTACCAAGATTTTCATGGCTAAGGTGTTCACATGTACGACATTAGATAATATTTTTTAATTTAAGTCATATAGGATTTTTAAATAAATATAGTTATGAAAAGAAATAGATAGTCTGTCTTGGAAACACAGCCATCTGCTAGGACTTCATAATTTATCCTAATTCTAGTGGCAAACCTTCTAGTTTTACATAAGTGATGATTATAACAAGAATATTAAAACTTTTGTATAATATTCTTAATAAAATTGTAGGAAGTTCCTTTTGGAGGATTATTCTATATGAGGAGAACAACCTTAATTTAATATATCAATAGATGTTATATCCGTATATAAGACTAAGGTGATGTGATGTATCTAATGTATGGATCAACAAAAAAGTTGTTCACATACAGTATATAATGCATCTACACCCTAATTCCCTAATTCCTTTGTTGTCGGATATATTGTAAGTGACCACAAAAATACAAATAAATGAAAAATGCACACAAGCAAGCTAGTAAGAATGCACAATGATACAAAGATAAACACAATATTTCCCCCAGTCGCTTTCACACCAATTGATTGATTAATGATGATAATGATGGCATTCTTGATGATAAGAACAATGTAAGGATTATGTTATTAATGATGAGAACAATATGAGGATTGATAATAATTTATCTTGATGATGATATTTTGAATAAAATGGATCAAGGCTTGCGACAAGGTTGGAAACAAAATTGAAAGGGATGTTTTGAATGTTGCACTAGATTACATAGCAGGGTGTTGCCACAATAATGGGTTACACTTTATGTGGCATCCTATCTCTTTATTTTGAAATCACATATTTTCGGAAAATATAATGATTTAAGCCTTTAAAGGTTCCATTTAAATGATTTTAATTAAAGAGGGTTTGATCAAACCCCCTTAGATAGAACCCCATTAGTCTTAAACCATGCCTATAATGGAGTCTCCTCTACACCTATCAAAATGTTTATTAAAAACCACTTTTGATTTACCTTTTGGGTGATCAAATGAATTCACTTAAAATTTATGTTTCTAGCATGTAGCCCCTTTATTATATTTCTTTAAAAGTATAATTTTAAATATATATTTAATTTGATTATTATA
>VDFB02129478.1:0-23528 GCA_007258455.2 Sequoia sempervirens | reverse complement strand
TTGCCCCCAATATGGTAGAAGTACCTTCATTCTTTGATTTCGCTTGCTCCAAGAGCTCTTGTGTATAATGCATTCTCTGATAAATGACTGTCGTAGGTGACGTTTCAATTTGCTGCTCTGCTAACTCTGGATGTTCTATTTGACTTGTTTCCTTAAACGGATAATGATGGATATCTTTATTCATGATGTCCTCAATCTGAGTTTGGGACATATTTGATCCTGATGTTGACAACTCTGTTTGATTGTAGGAGTTAAGAATCTGCTCTTTTTGTGTAACAAAATCTTGTTCTAGATGAAGATCAGCTACGTGCCCATCTGTAGAAAGCATCTCATAGGTAGATGGAGGAGTATGTGTTACATGGATATTATCGTCTTGCAGAGATAAGAGAGTGTCCATTAGATTATTGTAGTATCTTGAAGATACGAATTCTTGATCTTGATTAATTTCGGAGTTGCTTTCGACATGCTTTGGATCAAGTTCTTGACATGGGGTAGCTTCAAAGGATGGATTTCTTACAAAGGACTTTTGGATGTCTTCATTAGACATGGTAAAGTTCAAGGTTCCTTTAGCATCTGTAACCATGAGGTCAAAGGGGATCAACATGTTTTGAAAATGACCATTGCTAGACCTTGGTGAAAGATTTTGATCATGCTTTGGAGTAAATTCTTGAGATATGTCCTCTACCTCATAAGGCGATGTAGAGATATTTTCAACATGATCATAGGTCGATGGATCATGCATTATGTCAATAGGATCAAATAACCCTAACACTCCTTGAAAGAGATCACTAAAAAGTGGCTCTTGATTATTATGAGTGAGTTTATCATGGGATTATTGTAAGATACATCCTCAATGTGCTCCTCGATGGAGAGGTTTTGATCATTGTTTTCGACAATTGCGGTGGAGAGCTTGTGAATGTCTTCGACCATATAGTCAAGTGATGTTGATATTTCTTGAATTGGCTCATTATCAAGTTTTGTTGGTGGGTTTTGATCGTGATTCAAGAGTGACTCTTGACATATGTGGATTTGATCATTGGATGAAGTAAATGTGTGCTCAGTGATGGATTGATCTTGATCCTTGTTTTCAATAGTTGTCATCTTTTGTGTTTGTGCTCGTGTTGGTTGGGTAGCTTGAGAGGCTTGGGCAACTTGAAAGGATTGTTGCACTTGTTGAGCTTGTGTTGCTTGTTGCATGGCTAGATATTGTTGGAATCCCTTTTGAAAAGTAGCTTGTAATGTCGCGTCGTATTGGATTGATGTGGTGGAAATTAGTGGTGGTGGGGGTGGTGGTGGATTCAAAATCATGTTGGATGTAGTGACAAGTGTTTGAGATACGCTTGGATTGATTGTGGGGATTTGAGATGTGATGGGCGTGATAGTGGTGGTTGGAATGATTGAAGGGATAGTGATAGTTGGAATAACCGAGGTGATAGATCCTTGGGAGACCGTATTTTGATTGGTTGGGATCATCATTGTTGCTTGATTGGATACCATCTGTTGGTGCGATGTCGATGGTATATTCGAAGGATTTGACGTGATGGTTTGATTGACGTTAGGTGGATTGATTTGGGTGGCATGATTGGTGTTAGGTAAAGGGGGAAGCCCTAAACCAAGGAATGATGTAGGTAGTAGTGGTGGAGATTTCCCTTGGCGCAATGCCTCAACTATTTTGGAAAGTTCCGCAATTTGATCTCGCCAAATTTGTTCTTGATTTTGATTTTGACTCACTTGAGATAGTTGATTTGGCTTGTGTTCAAGTAGTTTTGGCATGCATGCTTGCGGTTTTTGAATGGGATTATGGGAAAATTGACTTTGGATAATGTTATGATTTGGGATGATGTTCAGATTTGGCATGATAGGATGAACATTGTTGGTATTGGGAATCATTTTTCCAAAGTTTTCCGAGTTAGGATTCATGTTTCGAAAACTTGCACTTGGTACATCCACATTTGGTTTGTAGGGATTTGGTGGAATGATGTTGCTCGTTTGAAGACTCATGTATTGATTGTTTGGAGGATAGACTTGTAAGTTTGGACTTTGATTTAAATCTATCATGGGGAGATGTGTTCCAAAATTCAGATTGGGCATACTCACATTCGTTGTGCTATTGCTATTCGTAGGAGATAGTGATCCTATGTATGGATGTGAGTTTCCATAATCCCATGATTTCGTGAGGCTTGGATAGTTTGGTTGGTTTGGACCGCTCATGATGTATGAATCTAGTTTATATTCCATGTTCTTCTTGTGTTTTGATCTTGTAGCAAAAGTGACCTCTAAGGTTCTTAGGATCAATGATGAGATGAAGGATGAAAGATGAATGATATGAGTGTTGAATGTTTAGGAACTTTGAATCAATGCTAGACTTAGGGCTTGATTTTTTGATTAGTTTGATTTGGATGATGAACTTGTAAACCCTAAGATGTTAGATGTTATCTTAGGATGAACTTGTTCAAAGAGGTGATAATTTAACTAAGTGTGCATGGAAGGATTCATCCAAACACACCTAACTAAACAAATGATTTTGATTTGGTTTGGAAATGTACCCAAGTCTAGGTAATGATGTTTTCAAAGCTCTTAAAGTTGTTTGTGGGATGATGTTGATAAATGTTTGAGGTGAATGAAGTGTTTGATTTTGATCCTAAGAGACTTAGAGAGACTTTGTTTACTAGGCCAAGGTATTGAAGAACACACTTTTCTCTAAGAGCAATCAAAAGACCAATATGACCAAAAGATATCAAGCACATGTGTGGGGTCCAATTTGTTATCTTTGCTTAATGAGTTCTTTTTGCCACAAACACACTTTTTGATTAGGTTTCAAATTGAATGTCCAATGTCACAACTTCTTTTTGTCCCACAAAGTGCTATGTGGAAGTTCCAAGAATTTAGGACAAAGGTTGCCTAACGTTGACCTCTGTAAGAGCAAATTAAGATGTAAACCCAATTACTTAGGAACCTCTAAGGACATAATCCCAAGGGTAAGCAATAGTTCTTGAGTTTTGTCAAAGGTATTTGCTCAAACTAAGGGGTTTGAAGTCTTGATGATGATGTTGAATGTTGGTTTGCAAATGTTTTTGAATACACACTGTGTTTTCAAACAAAGAATAATTACAAGCCCTATGGATGTGATAGACAATGTTTGTTGAGTCCCCACTTGGACAAGTCCAGCTACGCCTACTTTTAGCGGATGGTTAGATGCTTGACCCCAGCTCCCTCCACGGCACTCACTTATCTGAGGCAGCCAAGCACCAACACCATGAAACTCCCATGGCATGCTTTCCATCTCTACTAAAAGCATAAAATTGTGGGAAGCTTGAAAGCAGCTCTTGCACCAACAAGCAGAATAAGGATTTTGGAAAATTCAACACATAGGTTTTAGTAAGGACTTTCCGTTAGGGAGTTGACCCAGCGTGGCAAGAGTCCCTTTAGGATCCATCTTGCTTGACCAACGTGATTATGGCGTTTGAACAAAATCCTCATTTATATCGGTTGGAAATACTCTTGGCTTTAGAGTGTTACGGTTGAGTAAATCACTTGGTGAGTACTTTTTCCCCAAAGGCAGGCCCTCTAAGATAAACAAAAGCGAGCAAAGACACAATCCGTAACTCGATCGATCTTTGATGGCACAAAGAAAGAATGTCGTGAAAATTGCCCTACTCACACTCGCACAAGATGTTCAATTTTTTAAGCCCAAATTGAAGTGTTTCAAAGCAATAAAATGTATTTTGAGTGTTTCTCTTGCACCCTAGATCGCACGAAGCGCAAGGGGAGAGGATACGCACTCAAAAGACAAAATCACATAAATCAAACACTTGTTCGTTTATACCCTTCAAAGCAATTGTGAATTCGTTTTAAGCACCAAATGAAAGATGAAGATTGCTTTGTTTGATTTTAGCCCCAAAATTGAAATCTAGTCAATTTGTAAGGTTCATTTTAATCCAACTTTTGAAAAACAAATAATGATTTAGTTGGCTTAAAACAGAAAATTAAAGCATGAAATGGAAGGCTTTAAGCATTAAAAAATGCTTTGTGAGTTTCAAGTTTGATGCTCCATTCTTCAACTCCAACGCTTGATTCGAATGTCAACCTATGAAATCAAAACAAAAAATGATCATGTGTCACATTTCCTAAGTGATATGATGATTGTAGTTTGATCAAAAGCTAAAAACATGCAAATACCTTAGTTTTAATGTAGAAATCAAGTCATGATAATGGATTTCCCCATGTCCTAAAAAAAAACAATTGAAAGCACTATTTTCCCTAAATTTGTAATAGCGAGCAAGAGCAATCAAAGATTTTCAAAAGGAGCCTATTTTTCACATATGGCTAAAAAAAGAAAAGGGGGCTATGTCTCCTAATTACTACATATGATAATTTCAAATTTCTGCTAATGTCATTCAGAGAAGACAATTTCAAATCTGCATCTCCATATCCGTTGACTTTCAAATCATACTAGCAAAATCAAGGTGCAATCAACATTAGTACAAATAGTGTTTGATGTAGACATGTAAATCACATTCAAATTTGCCTCTTTACTGCCTATTTTTAATGCAGCATTATAAATCACATCACAACTTTCCTCGATTGAAAAGAGACAGAATATTTAATGCAAGCAATAAGGAAGAGATTTAGAATGCCCTAGATTATTCAATCCACACCCGTCCATTAAAGATGAAAAAGATGTAGACAGCGCTGAAAGGTCAACCTCATAAGTAATTGCAGCCTTAGTTTTAGCTTAAAACAAAGAGGAAAGAATTCAAACTCTTCGCGTATGTTAAGAAATCTATTCAAGATTTCAATGCTTCAAAGGTCCGCAGCATACACTTATCAATGAGCGTTCTCTATCATGCATTGAAGTTTTGTGTCACCTCCAAAGTAACCAACCACTCAGAGTCATCGTAGATAGCTGGAAATTTATTTCAACCACCAACAAACGTTAATGCATGCAATACAGCTGGAGATTTATTTTGAACATCAAATATGTGTCAAGGCGCGCCTAAATTTTTGTTTCAAAAGTTTTTCTTAAAATTAATTGTACTAAATAGTAGGTGTGAAGCCAGCGACCACCAAAGAAAATGCAGATCTCTGAACATGAACAGCCAATTTTGACAACAGGTTTCAAATCAGATGTTATCAATGGCATGCAATGATTGCACAGTTCTCATGGATGAATTCATTAAAGAAATAGAGGAAAATTTTAAGCAAATGTTATGTAGCAGGTACAAAACCAGCGTCCAAATCGGAAGCATAGGGAGGGCGCGCAAACCTTCTTTTGGAAAACTGTTCAAAAAAAGAAAAGGAAATGTTAATCTCATGGGCGCCATAAATGTGAACCCATCACGTGCTTGCTTCGAACGCGACCTCAGAGACAAGAGCCCTCGCATGGTGGACCTTCTGGCGCATTTCAACTGCTTCCTTGCCTCGCAGCCCCAACCTCGTTCGCTTGACACAGACGTGGAGATCAATGTCTTTACCCACTCATTTTCTGCCCGTGCCCCTACTGCGCTGTTGTTTCTTCTTCACCTGTGCTCTTTACTTCTGCTTTCAAACTGACACAGTTGGCTCCACACTTCTGACGTTTCCTTGCTCTCCTCTTCTTAAAGACTCCACCGGCCTCCTTTATTCCTCTGCTGCACTGTGTGCTGAAAATAGTGCTTTGCAAATCTGTCTGTGCGAGAATAGAAGCATAGAGAAGGTATGTTGACTATTGACAGAGCGCTTCACTCAGATGCTATCCCATGGAACACAATAATTGTAGGATATACACAGAAAATGGATTTATAGCAAATGTTATTGGCAGGTGTAGGAACGAATTCTGCTGGCGTCCTCCATTTTCACCAATGGCAAATGCAACAATGGTTGAATAATTGCGCGTAAAAAAGTACTTTCCACCTTCCTTTAAATTCCAATCTTCTCTTTCGAATAGCTGCTCATAACCGGCATGCTTCAGCTGCCTGTTGGCCTCATCGACAGCATGGAATGCAGTGGGAGAAGCATTTAAGAAATCAATAAAATCAATTTGTAACCGTATTTTTTGAGAAAAAGGTGACATGCAATGACAAATACCAGCGATACTGATGAGAAAGATGACCACATTTAATGAAAGAAGTAGTTTGTATCTGTATTGCTGAGAAAACAACGATTGGCAGTCGTTCCTCTTCTCAAGGAAATGATGGTTTGTGGAGAAAATGTGCCTTGCCTAATCTACCTCAATGATAAATAATAATAATTACTAAGCATGTACTGTCTGAAAGATTGAGCCTTGTTCATTTATAAGCAACTAAAACTTCGCCTTTGAAATACTTATGATATTCTAGCCATATACTGAATAGAGTGCGATTATATTTGTAGAAATTATCTTGTAATATCAGGCCATAATAATAATCCTCTGCACTCTATGTAGCTAGAATAAAAAATGAGGCTACTTCAAAAGTACAGTCTCAATAACTTAAAAGTGCACCAGTGAGATAAATGAGGCAGCGACTTCTTCTTACCTTCTCATTACCAATACTCACACAGAGATGATAACTTTCAATCGCAGATTGGACTAATCTTTTTCTTTCTGAGTATACCCCAGGGTTGCATGCACGCAGCAGTTGGGTATCCTGGGCAGTGACGAGTTTGAGCCTGCATATAGCACAATAAAAAACCAAGCTCCAACCACGGTGGGCGCCAAAATGTGAGAGGTAAAACCTTTCATTTATCAAAGATTGACAAATATGGAATAAATTTATCAATGTTGAACAAATGAGATAATCCCTCTCCCTATGAAATTATTGAGCAAGCATAAAGGAAATAACGACATCAAACTAACATAAAATCATAAGCAACATAAGCATGACATTTATTCCTAAACTACTCAAACACCATCTCATAGGGGGATTGGTGCTACTTTGATGTGGAAAGTAGCCCTTTCCCAACCCCTTTAGATAAGCTAATGATAATGATAGACAAGATCATTTCTCCAATGAAGAAGTGACCTTGCATGCGATGTAGATGAAGATTGTGAGGATGAACAAATCAGTTCTCCATGTGAAGAGAGTGACTTTGCATAAAAGTGGAAGATTGTGAAGGATTTGCTTGAGGGATGAAGCTGCTATTTAAAGATTTTCAAAATGCCAAGTGTTGAAGATGGACCAATGTGGGATCAAAATCTGCCAATGAATTGAGGACACTTGTCAAGTGGTGATTAGTTGATGTGTGTGCAAGATTTGGGAAGAGTGAGAGGAAAATTTGAATTCAAATTTTGCCATAAATTTTGAGAGGGACAAAGAAAGAAGAGCAATAAATGCCCTGTTTGACTTGTCATGTTAGGGAAAATGAGTGTTTTAATAAATCAATAAAATTGATTTATTGTGCAAGTGGCTAGGTCTAGATAATGCAAGTGGGATGTGATTAGCATTAGATTAGGATTAGATGATGATTATGCTGATTAATGCTGATTAGATGATTTGACTTTTAGGACTTTGATAATTGATTTATTTAAATCAGAAAAGGTTGGAAAGTGATTTAGGATTTGATTTAAATGGCTTTTGATTTTAAATAACCTTAGGCAATGAGATTATTTAAATGGATGAAGGTGATGAATGGATCCAATGCAATATCTAGTTCAATTGATAAATGATCCTGATCGAATGCATAATGTAAAATTTGCATGTCTACACATTGTTACATCAGTTTTTGAAGTGGCAACTTAATATAGCTCCATAATACAAAATCTGGTTCAAGCTGATTTTCACGTGAAAAAAATGTGAATCAAATCAGGTTGATGTGAAAAAAAAACCATGAGACCATAGCTTGTGGTGCAGGAACACCTAGGTCATGTAATTCCTTCAAAAGGCTAAGTTGTCAAAAATGTTTTTAAGTCCATGTAATGACAAAATTAAATGTAATCAAAGCATGAAAAAGCACAAAGTGTAATATTGTCAAAATGCTAAATATGTAAAAGAGAGAAAAAGAAAGAATGTGAAGAGACAAAATAAGAAAATCAAGAAAATCAAGGAAGAGGACGAGTCATAGGTCGTTCAAGGAAGATGAAGAGGTAGTTGATGGTTGGAAACTTCTTTAAAAGCATTGTAAAGGCTGAGCAAAGAGATCATTGTATTCTGGAAGAATTAAATTAACAAAGAGTTCCCTGTTTTAGCTTATTTTCTATGTTTTCTAGTTGTTTCTTAACTTGTACGGATTGTGCAAGAGTTTAGGGTTCAAATTTAGATTTTTTCCAGTAGGTTGGGGAATCACCATTTGTTTGCATCCATTTGGGAAGGAATCCATTAAATTTAATGTTTGTTTGAGCATTCTTCTTATGGCTCGGTCTGAAATCCTGTGCATTGAGTTTTGAGTATTATAAGGCATTTCCACACTACTCCACCAATGTAGGTCAAGTAGATTGGTGGAGTAGGTTAGGGGTAGGTTATTTTTTATGTTTTGATGTTTGTGAGTGGAGGAAAAAGCAAGAATACCTTGAAGGAGCTACTGCTACACAGGAAATCCTGAGTTTTCTAGTCAAAATGAACAATTTCCAGCATGATAGTGGAGAAAGAAAAAGTGCATGGGTTAGAAGATGTTTCCAAATTCCTTTTCAGATGTATTTTGACATGTTCCAATGGTTGGCTGGAGGTTTTGAGGTTTTCATGTAGCCTATACAAGAAACCCTCATTGATTTTTGAGTTTTTCACCCTATAAACAAGGGTTTGTCAATATACTGTAAAAAGGAGTCTTTTAATCCCTGAAAATGGATAAATTGGGAGTTTTGTGTTATGTCTAATGACTATTTTGAGGTTTTAAGTGTTTTGGGAATGTTTGAAGGGGGTCTTGTTTGAAAATAAGGCCTATTTTAGTAGCCTTTTTTTATAGCGTTTAGACTAAAAACTGCTTATTTCTTCAATATAAGTTATTCTGAGTTTTTGATATGAGGACATGGGCATTAAGAGGTCTCTAAAAGTGTTTTGGATCTTGGGTTTTGAAACATGTGTGTTTGGTTTACCCGATTTAGGGCATGAATGTCTCATTGAGAAGTAGTGCCTTGACTGCTCAGAGAATATAAGTCTAACCTAACAGTGATTGGTGAGTTGATTTTGAGATAATGTTGTCTAAGTGATGGTGTTAGGAATGTATGAAGTCTTGGACAAGGTTTAGAAGTGAGATATGTTGTTTTGACAGTTGGACAGTGAGGAGACTTGGTGTAAAATAATACATGAAATTGTAAGTTCAGTCAGAACAAAGTTAAAAGAGAGCAAGTTCCTAATTTGTATCAGTTGTAATAATGATGTTCACAGTGCTTGATGGTCTGGTAAAATTCTGAAAGCCAATTGTAATGATGGATTGACTATTTGGGACAAGTTGAATGAATTGATTGAACGGAAGAGTACCTTGTTGAAAATGGTGTTTTTTAAATGCATGTTGATCTAATTGATTGAATTTAAGTTTTCTAAAATGGTTTTTTTCTTTGAATGAGTCAATTGGAATACAAATTTGTGGAAGGATGAATGATGAATGATAAGAGAATTTGAGTGGATGAAAAGTAGATTTCTGATGAAATGTTGAAATTTTGTTTGATCTTCTCCAAGATGAGTTTGGGATAAGAGTCCCCTGAGTTGTTGATTGGTTTGGCAATCTTTGTATTGCATCAGCTTGTTGCTTACTATTATGCTATGATAGATTTTTTCTAAGCATCCATAGGTTGTTCGAAAGCACCTGTTTTAGGCTTTTAGCCATAGCAACAAGGCAATGAACTGTTTGATAAAATGCTTTGATAGAAATGTATGAAAAATGTGTTAGCATAGACAAGGCAGTGAACACTTTGAAAAAATGCCTCAAAGAAATGTGGTCTCATGGTGATGGAATGGCATGACGAATGCCATGAAAAGTAAATTGTTGTGGATTTTCATGGCATTCCATCACCATTGAGACCGCATTTATTTGAGGCATTTTTTCAAACAGTTCACTGCCTTGTCTATGATATTGCTTACTATTATACTTTTTATAGATTTTTTCCAAGCATCCATAGCTTGTTCAAAAGCACTTGTTTTAGGCTTTCAACCATAGCAACAAGGAAACACTTGAACTATTTGATAAAATGCTTTGGTAGACATGTATGAAACATGTGGTAGTATAGACAAGGCAGTGAACTGTTTGAAAAAATGCCTCAAAGAAATGTGGTCTCATAGAATGCCATGAAAACCAAATGCAATTGGCAGCTGCTCCTAGTTATTAGTTATGCAATGTGAAGTAATTACATAACTGCTTAGGTTGACTTTGTAAAAACTATATTGTAATTGAAATTTTATCATCTATTGCATCTAGTTATTAGTTATGAAATGTGAAGCAACACTTTCAGTTTGAAAGATGTGCAATGCAATGTAATCAACGTTATGAATATAAACTAGGAAAATCTATTTTTTACTAAGTTACCGGTTCGGTTTTGGGTTCGGGATCGGGTTCAAGAACCCGGTTCGCCGGTTCTGGAAATTTTTTTTGGGGGGTTGGGTTCGTTTTGGGTTTGGTAATACAAAAACATATAAAAATCATAAATATATACATATTTGCAGTAGTAATCAAGTTCAGAATACACCACCATATTAATAGTCAAATAACATAGCAAAAATACACCACCACTTTCATAGTGAAATATTAAAATATTAGTGATCTACTCAAATGTCATGATACAAAATTATAAATTAAAGTTCAAACATAAAAATGTCAAGTGTTTACAATCAGCCATTATTGATCATTGATCAATCTGAAAAGTGTGAACATTTTTCTGTGTGGAAGGAAAACAAGAAAACAGTGTTACATAATTATTTACATTGTGAAAGAGCCAAAACCTTTTTCTTGCAGATCGTTGAAGAATTCTCAATGATTTTTTGTGTGTCCTTACCTTGGAACAGAACTATCCTGAGCCATGAATGATTGACAGGAACTGTGAGAAAGAAATAAGATAAATCACATGCAACTTGTTGCAATTTCTTTCCTTGGGAAAAGGGTAAAAGTTTTCTTTTTAGGGAGAATCTCCTTTAGAGTTTGAACGTGCATTGATAATTTTTCAAGATAGACTTAGTCAAATATGTCATCTAGGTTTGAAGCTTTTAGGTAAAATGTTTGCTTCTTAAAATTTTGTTCAAAATTCAAGATGCAGGCTCTCCTCCCTTAGGGAAGAGAAGGCCTATCAAACCTAACACTCTTATGCAACACTTCTTAAGTTCTTGTTGATGCAGTATTAGATGCAAAGTTTCAAAATAGGCATGGTTATATAAATTCTCATCTCATGACTATCATTGCATCAAATTAAGAATTTTCAATCCTTTATGGTCTAGACAAGAGAAGTATTGAGTAGTGTTCCAATGCTAAAGTCTTATTGTGAATCTCTTTGCTATGAGTGGTTCAAAAATGAGGAATCTTGTCTTCTATACCAAATGAGAAATATTCACAATATGTGCTAGGAAGGAATATAAGTCCATAAGATCGAGTATGCAAGAACTGAGAATTGCAAAATTGGCTTACATTTAACTTCCAAACACATAAATTTTCACACTTTTCGATGTTCACATGTAAGTCGAAAAGTATATGTGCGTAAGTTGTAAAGTATATACTTGAATACATGTAACTCATATCTATTGAACCATGAATTTATAATTTGCAAATATGGACACCGTCGATAAAAAGATTTGTATTAAGCAAATAGCCATGTACACATATATCAATATATGTCAATATAAGTATAAAATATAGTTACAAAATAGCCATATAGGCTTACGAGAATGCATATAGGCATACAATGTCAAATATATCCAACAAAAAATATGTACAAAATTGCCATGTAGGCATACAACAAAGGGCTCTGTGCATTCACAATTCATTTCTCTCCATGCTCTAGTTCAAATATAATTTTCTTTCCCTTTGCTGGGCGATCCGATGGCGATAATTCTGTCACCCATTTCTGCTGTGCTCGAGGAGTGCTCCTGCTCCTCCTCCTAGTGTTTAGCTCCTAGTGAAGTTTCAACTATTACAATAAGAAGTAAAGACATTAATATATAGAAATTACATTATAAAAATTAATATATTTAACAAAATAATCATTTATGGCCATCTCACGATCACTCTCCTCGATGGAAATATTTGCACGCCGATGCTCAGGCATGCTCAAGCCCTGTATAAACCATCCAAATAAGAATTAAACTACGAATCAATAATGGTTTGATTTTTCACTAGAACTAGTTCATCTATAACAATGAATGTAAATTGAAATTTAGTAATTTGCATCATACCTCCCCTATCAGAGCCATCGAGGATTGTATAGCAGAGGAAACACCAATATCCATTACCCTCGTAATGTTTGGCAGTGTTTCTGTCACCAACATCTGAAAATAAAACAATAAATTATTCAATCACAAAAAAGTTACAATAGCGATCCATGTGATGACTTATAACGTATGAGATCTAATGAACAAAATTTTGAGTACAAGTATTAAACAAATATATTTTTGATTATTAGTTATCGAATTTGAAGTAATGCTTTGAGTTTGAATAATGTGTAATGCAACGTAACCAAAATTATGAATATAAACTACACAAATCTATTATACTTAGAATTCATTACTTAAGTTCTCTTTAAATTCTATATTACCTCCGTGAACGTTTGATCAAATCTAGTGGCACTCGGAGGTGTTTCCTTGAAACCTCCAACATACCCTATTCAACATCCAAAATCACATATTAAAATACCATTCGTAGAAACAATGCTATTAACACATGTAATAAATTTATAATTGTTTACTAACTTTACATACCCCACCGATAGGTGTACTGCAAAAATAAGTAGGTGGATGACTGGTGTATCCAGTCTCTACACTGTGACCTTGCAATTTTATTAAAATAGTAAAACTAAATTAGTTAATCTTGTATTTCACAATCAAAATTTAATAAATTAAATTCAATGAACATGCTGAATTTTACCTGAGTGTCAATGCCATATGCATCATGCAAAATGTCATCCATCCTCTCCATCCTCGTAGATGCATACAGATTAGGCTGTGTAGTAGCATATGGATCCTGCGTAGCACCCTCCTGAGTGCTGGTAGGGTCATATGAACAAGTCGCCCCGCAAGATTGACACACATGGGTTCGAAGACCACCACTTGAAGAATCCCTTGGATGATGCTGTATAATAGGGCTAGTGTGATGGATGACACTCTGGGTCAAAGTTGTGATCACCTGCAATGTCTCTATGTCGGCACTCTCCTTTGCAACTGCAGGCATCATAATTTTTTCACGAGGCAGCCTAGCGAGAGGTCGTCTCCCTTGCCGCGTAGGATCCGGCTGTGCACCGGGCCTATCCTAAGCTGACCCCTCACCTCTCCCCTGGAACTCCCTCATATCAAAATAATTTGGGATTTGGTTCATTACAAACTCACTGTATAGTTTCCTAAGAAAATATTGGGGGACTTCACAATTATTGCACGGTGGGTAATCAAAGACCATATACCATCTTTCATAAAAACGGTTCTTAATCTCTTGGTGGTGGCACCAATGAATAGGAAACCTCTTTGCATTGAGGGTAAGATTTTGATTTGTTTTAGGTCAATGAATGAGAGCACAAATCACCTTTAGTAATTTTTAAATCTTTTACTTGTTTATATGATAATTTGTCTGCATAATATGCCCTGGTTGTCTACCTCCTATCTTGCCATCCAGATATTTGTTGGGTGATTGCATCTACATTTTTTAACATGTCTTTCAATGAATTTGCTAGAAGCATTCTTTCTATGTTTGAAGCATTTGGATCACTCAACCTACTTATAAGATCCTCAAGTTGTTTTCTATTGTTCTCAATTTCACTCCTCAAATTTTCTTGAGTGCCAGGAGGGAATTGAGAGAATGGTGGGGGAGGTTGATTTTGTTGTTGAGGTTGATTTGGATCTTTCAATGAATTTGCTAGAAGCATTCTTTCTGTGGTTGAAGCATTTGGATCACTCAACCTACTGATAAGATCCTCAAGTTATTTTCTATTGTTCTTAATTTCACTCCTCAAATTTTCTTGAGTGCCAGGAGGGAATTGAGAGAATGGTGGGGGAGGTTGATTTTGTTGTTGAGGTTGATTTTGTTGAGGATTTTTCTATTGAGGATTTAACTCCTCTTCTTGTTGAGGATTTGCAGGATTTCCTATAAATTTAAAAAAAAAATCAAATCTAACCTAAAACAAACAAAATCAATTTCAAACTAACAAATTCAAAACAAATAGCAAACAATACTTACCTCCCGCATTTTTTCGTCGTTGTGGTGCCATATTTGCAAACAAAATCCAACTGTTCTTGATGAAATTTGCAAAAATCCTTCCTCCTAGAACGCGAGCGCGAAAGTGAGGAATTTTGGCCGCAGGCAGAGCTGAGAAACAGTAAAGAGCAAATGATACACATTTGACTTTTTTTTTTCTTTTAAAATCACATAATGCACTCACGTTATAACATAAGCGTGTTATGTCTTTCCAATTTTTTTCTCATTTGGCCACAAAAGTGCTACCAACTTCATGCACCCGCCCTTATGTAATTTAATTTTTAATAGTTTTAGCATGGATATATGAAGAATAGTTTTAAATATATATATATAGTAAAGTGGACATATTTTTATATTTTCCTAATACTAGAAAATTTAATAATACCTTCGTTCCTTCTAATCCTAATAGAACTATTTTATTATACATTTCATTCAAACAATCTAGTTTCTTTCCTCTAAATTTATTCTTCGATTCATACATTTAGTTCACCAACCATTTTTGGAGTAATGTCATAAGACTCAAAGGAAAAATATGAAGAATTTTATCCAAGTTTCCATTGTATGCACCCTAAACTTTATATCATGAACTATTTGATATAATTTCTCAAATAAAGTTGCTAATGAACTATTTGATATAATGCCTCAAATAAATTTCCAATAGTGTTTTTCACGGAGTATGATAGAAATAGTGTTTTTGATATAATGCCTCAAATAAATTTGTTAATGAACTGTTTGATATAGGGTGCATACAATGGAAACACTATTTCTATCATACTCCATAAAAAATTACCATGAACTGTTTGATATAATGCCTCAAATAAATTTGTTAATGAATTGTTTGATATAGGGTGCATACAATGGAAACATTATTTCTATCATACTCCATCAAAAATTACCATGAACTGTTTGATATAATGCCTCAAATAAATTTGTTAATGAACTATTTGATATAATGCCTCAAATAAATTGGAGGTGCCCTAGTAGAAATGTATGCAAAATGTGGAAGCATAGACAGGGCATGTTAATTTTTCAAACAAATGTAGTTTCAATTCAACAAATTTGAAAAATTTCGCATTTAGGGTTTCAAAATTTAACAAAAAAATGCATTTTGAACTCTACGAAATTCAAATTTGAAAAACCTGGTGCTCAATATGCAAGTTGGGTTGATGAACTTTGGAGGGATGAAGTTGAGTTTGCGTTCACCGGAGAGATGAAGTTGAGTTTTTTTGCCGTTTGTAGATCACGTTCGTCGTTCGCCACATGCACAAGCACAGGGAAAGAAATTGGTAAAAAGCAAAAATGATAGTGACAAATTCATGTTTTTTTTTATGTCTTATTTGAGGGGGTTCGGTCGAACCCATGTTTGACCGAACCCCTTAAATTTTTTATTTTTGTGTTTAGGGTTTGGGGGCTCAGTCGAACCAATGGTTCGACTGAACATATAATGTGGTTTGGCCGAGCCATTGAGTTCGACCGAACCCGTTGAGTTTGGGGAAAGGAAAAAAAATGAAATTTCCTTCCTCATAAAATTTGTAAACCACTATTGTGGTTTGACCCTTTTATTGTGGTTAGGGTGGTCAGACAGACACCTACTTCTTATTTTTTCCCTGAAATTTAAGTACTACTACATTGAAATTTCAAATTTTCACCAAATAGATTTTAAAAACTAAAAAATAAACCTAGTAGTTTAGAAACTATATTCAATTTTCTATAGATTCTATTCTTACATATTTTGCAAATAATATAGATAACTTATTCAAATTTTTATGTCAAATTGCCTAAATCTGATTTTTCTGAATTTTTTGCTACTTAAGGGCCTATTTTTTCCATGATGATCTTGCACATACCCAATACATCTATTCATAAACTAGAATAGGAATCCACTTAATGAGGTAGGCATCTATCATATGATAGGCATGTGCTCTGGCCAAAGTCTTCAACCCATCGGGATCATCTAGATCCTGAGTCACTTCCCTGATGACCACAATACCTGATGGAAGTGTACTGAGGTCGTCATCCTTAGGGGTATGTAAATCATAATTCTAGGCTTGAAAGCCACCTTGGAATTCAGTCTAAGGCCTTAGGGATTCAAGTAATCCATGTATGAGATTCTTTCGAGTATAGGTGAATATAATTTTAGTTGATTATATTTTGAAATGTTTAGATGATCTCTCTTGCCCTAAACCCCATTCCCGAATGCCTGAGTACTAGGAGCATCCTTTGTTTCCCAAAATACTTACATGTACCCTACTTCCAAACAGGATCAAGGCATAAAATATGTAGTTCTATTTTCTAGACTATGTATTATGTGAAATATTATAAAAGGGTGGGTATGCAACCCTTTCTAGGGTTCTTACTCCCCAGACAGTTCCTCTACGGTTGCCACCCATGAAGGGAAGCATAAATAACAAAGGGTTGACTTGAACTTTGTTTGTTTACCTAATGACATTCATCTACCTTGTTCCCTAATAATATTCATCACCCTTGAACCATTTAAATGATTTCATAATTAATATACCTCATCATAAGAATATATTCAATTACACTGCACCATAGAAAATTCCTACTTTGGTTTTCTAAATTGTCACTAGCAAATTTGATTCATATCATTTTTATCTTTTTAGATTATCATTCCAAAGTGGATTCCCCTCCCTTTGGATTTAATCAACCAATGTCCCTTATTTCTCCCTGGCGATTTATAGGGATGATGCCACTGACGCCGTTATTGCAGTTGTGTTAGGAAATAGGTGTAGTAGCTCAAGCATGGTGGTATTACTCGTAAAAGTGAGCCAGATGCATCTCGAATACCAAACGCTGCTAGTTTGTTTTCCTTTCTTTCATTAGGTTTCCAACATAATTAAACTTTCATAAGAAAGGAGCTCATAAGAATATATAGTATTACAATTTTGACAACATTTAAAGAATAACATTTTCCCAAGATAATTTAGTAAATCAACAAGCATTGTTCGATAATTTGCAATACATTTTTAAAGAAACATTCCATCATAACCATTGAATAAGGAAAATAACTAGACAATAACCATTCATAGAGAGTATTACCATGCAACACAATAAAATGAGTTTCTAAGATTTACTACATGTGATATTCCTCTTTTCCTTTGGTGGTTTCTTTCTTCTTATCTATCAACCATTTTATGTGTTGATGGAAGGGCTTCATTATCTATTGCCAAAACATAGGAAGAGGTCTCTCTTTTGAGAATTTTTGTTTGAAAAATCTACAAATTATGTTCTTCGAGCATTCTTACTTTAACAAATTTTGAAAGGCAAGGAAAAGATTGCTTGGGGAAAAGTTGTCAAGATTTTCTAAACTGATTCATCTAAGTTTGATACCATGAACATCCATTTTGTTAAGATTATAATCCAAATGTAATTTTTTCTAAGAACATGACTTAAGCAATCTTTCTTTAAGATAAGTTTTGAGAAAACCTAATAATCTAGGCTATATTGGGAATTCATATAGAAACTTTAAAACTATCCTAAGTCTTGGAGTGTATCAAGATTAAGAATCTTATGTACAAATAGAATTTCCAAAATTCATGTTGCATGTCTAAGATATTCATTCATAATGAAATAATCATTGTTTTCAATCAAGACTATATTTTGTAATCTATTTTCATTATGTTTATAACTATTACATTAATCTTCTTACAAGACAAGTAGAGCAAACTTGTTACAAGTAGTTACAACCAATGGAACTCATGGTATGAGAATTATAAGCTATAATAAAAAATGGTAGTATCTTATTTATTCACTAGGAAAAATGATTCTATATAATTTTAATGAAATTTCCTACAAAATATATACTGAACTAGATTTTAATCAAATCAATAATATGATTAGAGGAATTTTATAGAATTTCTAATATTCATTTCCTTGGATTAATTTTGATAATCAAAGTGTTATTAGTTTTATGTAGATGATTATATATGAATATTTGTCTAAAAACTGAATTTTGAAAATGTTGTATTTTGGATAAGGATCTATATTAAAAATTATGTTCATTTATTTATAGCTAAAATAATCATTCTTTAATGAAGTTTTAAGGAGCACTTTGAAGGTAAAAAATTCATACTTTGCTAAGAGAAAGAATATTCATAGTGAATAATAAATGCTAATCTATATTAGAAAAAGACATTTTTGAGTCACATGCTTTCTTTAAAAAAATCAGATCTCAACCACACTGTAATTTACTCATGGAGCTCAACACAATATTTGTAGCTTTGCAAGTTAATCTATAAATAGGTTGTTGCTAATTTATAGTATGCATTTATTAAGGAAATATGGTGCCAAGGTTAAGAGAACTATTCAAATTTTAAAATCTGCATAAAACCATTAAGAGGATTATCTGCATTATACTGAACTTATGCACTTTTCCTACTGATTGAGGTGCCAAAGTTGAACAACTATTAGTTAATCCAAAAATAAGCAAAGGGTGAAGTTAAAAAGGTTGTGTCATGACAAATTGAGGGGGTGCCAAGTTTTCTTAAGGGTGTTGATTTCATAGAATAGATTGTGGAGAATCGCTCTAATTTTTTTCCAAATCATTTGAATCAACTAAAGATTGCTTATGTGTTTTTATATTTAAAGTTGTCAAAATGTTGATCTAAGCTATAGCTAAATGCCTTAAATCAACTGAAACATATTATAGTCCTCTCAAGGAAGAATTTAGTTACTATACGATGATTTCAAACTTTCATGTAATTGTGCATAATTCTGAAAGAATTTAAAGAATTCCAGCATTAAGTTTATGATTGTAGAGTTTGGCGTTTTGTATATGATTTTTAAATAACCACGAGATTTCACATGCAAGGAAAATTTGATGTAGAGAAAAGAATAGACACTGCCAAATAAGTATATAAATTCACATAATTGTTTCAAGAAGAATGCCTCAAGAACCTACCTATTGCGCTAAATCCTTGGTTGAGATTTGAGGTAAAAGAAATTCCCAGTCAACATGTATCCTCTCTATACAATCAACAACAAACACTCCTTTGAGATCTCTCAAGGCAGAAAGGCCCACTCATCGGTCTAAAGGTAAAGCACAAAATGTACAAACTAGAAAAGACAAAGCATGAAATTGGAGCATACCTAAACACATGCCTAATCCTTCGATTTATAGATAAAGATGCAATAAATTCATTGAAATTGTAGTAGGTGAGTTAGTTCTTAGATTTATTATGAGCAACTAAATTATAACCCAACATAAGAAATATGGATGGGGTAAGGTTCACTAAAAGTTGGCTTTGGGTGGCTGTGGACAGGACAAATGTTACTTTGTCAGTTAGTCTATTCTAACGAAAAATTAGTTTACATGTCCATGCTTGATTTATTGTGTAGGTTTCTTCTATTTGAAAATGTTGTAATGCATGACTGCCTTAAATTTTTATTAAATTTTTCAGGTAGCAATTAATGGCTCTAGATTTAACTAATAAGATTTTAGGAAATGTGGGGGAATTAATTTTCAATTTTTTTTTCATGATCACCACATTCTTAACATGTTTTCATGCATTTTAATATTAAAGTCTATCAAAAGGTGCAGTAAAATTTGGGGAGGAGGAGTTGTGACAAACGAGACATATGGGTATTAGTGGAATAGAAGTAAGAGTCTCTTCGACATTCCGATAGGAACTTAATTGGTGAGACTTCTGCATTTCAAGGAGAGTTTCTTTGGTGCCCCCTCGACACAACGAAGACATGACATTGACTTTTGTGGGACTCAATAGGAAAGAGATGATGATGTGTACGTATGACAGATGGCGATTGGATGACGGGTCAATTCACATCATTGTTGCGAATTGCGAATGATGATGAGGATGTTGATCAACGAGAAGGTGAATATCAGTGAGACTCGAATCTGTCTCAGCTCAATAATGTAATGTGTTTTCGACAGCATGGTGGAAGGATTCAAAGGCAATTTTCATAGTGCAAAGATGGTGATTGATGGCATGTTTGAGAAGACAGAGCAGACAACAAGGAAACCATTCTAGTTGGTGATTGAAGGAAGTAGCCGTACTAAGGCAAGATGAGTAAAAGAATTAAATGAAGATTAGATTATAGGGAATGCATCCAATGGAGAAGAAACCCTAGATGGTCGTTTGCTGAAATAGGAAATACGATGAATCTGGATGGGGTTATAGTGAAGGAGATGGCTTGGTGGTGAAGATAGAGAGGGAAGATAAAAACCCAGCCAACAAGGCAGTGAAGGGAGGTTAGACTAGAGAGAGTCGGCTGTAACGGTCTAGTTGCAAGACCTGAGAGCCTAGAGCATAATCTATTTCAGATTTGCAAATGATGTAATGAGATAGCCCATGTAATAAGATTGAAATGTTGTAATTTCATTTTCTTCCAGTGATAATAGAGAATTGTGGTTTCTTGTTTGCATTTGTTGTGTCATTTTCTATGTTGTTGTGGTGAGTTTTAGTCTATAAGGGGAGTACCCTATGTTAAAAGGTAATTGTGATTATTCCAAAGAATGAGGTTGTGATCCTTCATCTCAGTATAATGTGTGGTTTGTTTGAAAACCCAAACCTACCTAGCTTGGGACTTTGATATCCTTCCATTTAGGAGAAGTCTAAGGATAAAGAAAGATGAATCACTCTTTCTTGAAAAATATCT
Source organism: Sequoia sempervirens (assembly GCA_007258455.2). Classification (NCBI taxonomy): domain Eukaryota; kingdom Viridiplantae; phylum Streptophyta; class Pinopsida; order Cupressales; family Cupressaceae; genus Sequoia; species Sequoia sempervirens. The sequence continues at coordinate 2,621 of VDFB02129478.1, read as the reverse complement.
TTAATCTTTACGCTTTGTTGACCATACTACATTGTTGTAATGGTTTCCTTTCTATTAAAATTGTGACTTGATGTCAATTTTCTAATCATGTCTTTGTTATCCTATGATTATTATTTTTTAAAAGAATAAGGTGATATATGTTTAATTTGTTCCCAACTATACCAGTTTTAGTTTTAAAATGTGATCCCCTACTATCCACATTTCCAAAAATCTGAATATATACTTTTACTCATATTTTCATTAGGAAAGGTAAAAACATTGATTTGATTTGATTTGATTTGATGTGATTTTAATGCTCCCTGCCCTTGCTATGTACAAAACATCGTCCAACATACGCCATTCTCCTTCCCAACGACCACACTCATATAGCTCGTCTCCACTTGCACACCATTACTTGAAAAATCATCATTTTTCTCTCTACTATTTTTCCAGTCCCCACCAAATTTAACTTTTCGATTTAAAGAGAGACGTGGGAAAATAAGAGTCATGCTAATTTCTCAGACGTTTTCAGGTGTTGAGAAGTTGTTTCTCAGACGCAATTTTAACTTAAGATTTACAGACTATAAGCAATCTGATTTTAACTTAAGACTTCCTCCATAATCATTTACTTCTTGCAGGCAAGTGTCTTACTACTGTGTTCAGACAGCAACTGACCACAGGAAGCAATTATGAAATCAGTAGCATGTGTGTATGTGTGTATAAATATGTATATATACATACATATACATTTATATATACATTCACATATACATATATATCTATACAGACACACATAAATACATAATATTTTTATGATGAAATTGACTTAAATATTTTTCTTATTAAAGTTGGGTGCAACTAACTTAATAGTGTGAAGTATGTAGGGTTATCTCTATATTTTAAAATATTGTATGGAAATGGAATACTTCTATATATCAATCTTAGGATAAATACAAGTTGATTATTTTAAATTTAAGGAATATTTGTTAAAACTAGAGTAATGAAGATATAATTAAATTTTACATAAGTTAAATAAATAAATTGGGATTCTTAGCTCTTGTGTTGATGTAGAATCAAGCTTTTTCAAAGTGTACTAAGTGGATTTATTCTCATAGCAATAAATGATTTATCAATCAAGTGCATCAAAATTAGTAAAATTTAATTTCTTATGTTAGGGCCATTCCACATAGGTAGATCTCCCTAGCATAACTATGAAATCGATTGTGTATTAAAAATATTAATATTTTGTACAAATCTAATATTTTTTAATTTTATTTTTTAATTTAAAACCCTATTCTTGTCACTTTATAAACTAACATGAAAACATTGATCATGTGATTGGCAAATGATAGTGATAATTCATCCATTATGTTAGACCCTATAAGCATACCTAGTCAACAACTTTTGATAGATATTGAATGCAACACAATCATAAAATGTTAATGCAATACTTCGACATCACTAGATAAATCCATTGTATGCTCTTTAATATATGAAATAGGTGTCCATTATATGGATTTACTAAATATTCTAAATTAATAAGGGTTAACTATTAAATACAACTTTAGGGGTTTACATAAAAAAAAAAGAAAAAGAAAAAGAAAAAAAAAAAACTATTCTTTAAATCAACACTTAATGGTATGTTGAGACGTAAAAAAAAATTGATACTTTTTTTTTTTTTTTTTTTTTTGAAAATTACTTCCATAATTATGAATCAAGCCTTTGGTACAAAACGGCTGAACTAAGGGATGAAACTAGTTCCTAGGAATGAGTATAATTAGGATAGCTATGGTTTGGGCTATGTAGTAACTCTATAAAAGAATGTGTCAATTGTATAATGCAGTTATTACATAAAGGGTGACCTAGCTAAAGGGAGTTCAAAATAAAAAATAAAAATCACAAGACATACAATTTTCTCATCAATATGTTTTCATCCACATTGAATTGAATGTGAATTTTCTACTATGAAAATATATGTAGAAGTAAAAAATAAGTAGCCAACATGAAAAGCAAATATTAAAACATTCACAAAATGGTTATGGATGTGATATAGATGCCACTTTAGCACATCATCCTTTATAATGAGTGATCCATTTTGAAAACATATAAACATATAAGAGAAATATAAAATTTGTAGCATCTATAAAGAATTGAAAACAAGTATAAAATATATAACTACCAACTAATTGTAAAAATATAATACTCAGATAACTTAACATGATAGTACATGAGAAGGCCAAGATGAAATTACACTTGATAGCCATAGGGCAAATTCACCACTGGGCACTTGATTTTTATTATTTAATACTATTGATTGAAAGATACTACATAATAAGCCAACATTATTTTATATTAAAGATGTTATGTACTTAAGGATATGATATTATAATATATTTAAATGGATAGAGATTCTAAATTTTTATACATGTCATAAGGCAAGCATTTATATATTAGGTCATATGAATAATTTATATAATTAATTATATTAAGTGATGAGTACTCCTTCATTAGGATTACCCCTCCATTATGTTATAAGAAGGCTTACATAAAATAGGTGATAATCTTTTTAAGGACATTTGGTTTGTACGATATTTTGTTTGTGATCTCTTGAAGATATAGTGTGGAGTGGCTTCTTCCATGAG
>VDFB02129476.1:0-28841 GCA_007258455.2 Sequoia sempervirens | reverse complement strand
AAATGATAGCCAAAAAAAGTCTGTGCTCCTGCAATTAGCCTCCAAAAAAGTGCCTCATTCCTATGAGTTAAGGCTCAACTCTAGGAATTGTACCAAATGCAGCAGTAGCTAGAATGGAAAAGTGCAGAAAAGAACTTACTAACACATGATTATTATTCATCAAACCAGAATTTATAATGCATTACCACTAATTACGAGTTTAGGAATGAATATAACATGCTAAAATATTGTGGCAAAAAATAGTGATACATGCAATACATATAATATATTGTCTATATCAGAAGAAGGAATATTTAAACATCTCTCCTATCTCCAAAACTAAAATACATATTTTCCCCTTATACATCCGCACAGAGGAAAGTTTCTAATTCGAAGCTTGAGGATAAAAGAATAGCTATTCAATCTTTCAGTCAACATCTGTTTCTCCAGTCCCCAGAATAACAGGGCAGTTTCAACCACTACTATTATTAGATCAGTGCCTCCAATTTCTTCACTATACCAAAAAATACGGCAGGTTCAATGGTGCATCATTTGGGGGTTCTTCAAATGCAGTCCTTGTCCTGTAAATGTGCTCTTTCCCATGCTCTCTGCAACTACCAATGTCCTCCACAATAAAAATGCAATGTGTTCTATAAGGAATAAATTAATCGAGACATTATTTATAGCATTGAAAACTTCAAATTATTTAAGTTTGGCTGTGAAGCTTCTCTGTGAGTGATTTGGGCGCTGCTAATGAAGAGAGATGGAGAGAATCAAATAATTGCACCAACAATTAACTTTCGAAATCACTATCCTCAAACTGTAAAATAAAATACAAATCATTAAGAAAAAAAAAAAAACAAAGAGGGATTCCAAATTTTTTAAACTAAAAATATTCAAAGTATTAAATCGGAAGCCGCGTTGAAGGAAAGAATCAAAGAGAGAAACATGACATATTTACCCCATCGTAGTTCTCTACATCCGCTTGCAGAGCTGCCATTTTGTCAAGCTGCCGCTCTTAACAAGCGCACACTAAGCAATTTTCATTTTTGTTGGGATTATTATCTGGATCTTGTGCATAGTTAGGAATGACTATCCAGGGAAGAGGCAGGGCAGAGATTTTTGTGTTGTTTATTGTGATGATAAACCTTCAATAGAGATCATCCGAAGGGCGTGATTAAACAGTGGGAGGCAGCCAAGAAACCCTCTGTTGCTGCTCTTTAATGGATTGGGCGGGAGATGCGACGGAAGATGCAAATTCAAAATTACATTTCAAATATAACCGTAGCAGTGACTGTTACCGTGGACAGTGAGGGGAACGCAACAGGGAACAGAACAGAAACGGAAAGTTGATGGGGCCCACAAGCGCCCTAAGCGGTCAAAGCTTAGTGTGTGATCTTGCCCGCCGGCAAGGTAGTAGTAAATACATGCAAGAAGACTGGTGGTCTTCATTGTTGATTTGCTTTGCTATGCAGGTCAACAATGCAGAGTGTAGTGTGGAGAATGTAGGAAGAGATAAGATTCTTATAAGGACCGGGGAGGGTCATCTTTCCTCAAGTTTCTGCACAATGAAAGTGGCTGAGTATGCGCGGAAAAGGATTTTAGTTTGTCGATCTTGACTTTGCCCAAAACATCTGTAATCCTGCCAAATGGGGCAGGTAAGCAATGGGCCCAACCCACAACGTGAACAAAATAAGAGTCTACGACCAAAGTATGAATTCTAGAATGATTGCTATGTAATTCACATGCACTAGGATGAATCAAATATACTAGATTTCTTGCTTAATTTAATACAAATCGATATAATTATTTTTTGTGATAATCAATAGCATTAAATTATCAAATGATGATGGATGGATCTTCAATGTTATGTCATGATCAAAACTAGTACAAATGAATGTCTGTTTATACACAAACATAACACCAAATTGTAAAGATTTATGCACAGTGGGATTGGAAGAAAAATCTAGAATGAGGTTCGTTAGCTAAATATTTAATTTTGATTTTCCATTTATATGGAGTAAGATCACAGCTACAAGGACGATCTTGCACCTACAAACATGACTTGGGTCAAACAACTAGATTGAATCTACATCTAATAAGATGGATTACAGATAAGGATTGGATTGATGATTATAATCAAAGATAAATACAATCAAATTTAAATAGAGAAATTCAATTATAACCAAAAATACTTCATTTATAATTATATAAATAAATAAAACATTATCTCTAATCAAACACAAAACTAAATGAAAAATACATGAAAGATGCTTCACCATTAAATAACTATATAATTTCTCTTTTGTGAAACTAAAATAATAGTGTCACTTTTTTTAAAACCAGTTGTTCTCAATTATTACATTGACAAGGTTATTTTGATATTAATGTCTGAATTAAGGCCTGTAGACATGTTGAAACTTTGCTGTTAGTCACTATAATATACAATCACAATTGTTATCCACTGTATATTATTATAGTGGGCATTACTTATCAATTAACTTTGAAATTTTGAATGGATGTAGAGTATCGAATACATCATATCAAAAGAAAGTGTTCGTTCAAACATGCTGACATTTCAATCACTATACGACAAAATTATTAATGGAGATGAACACTGCAAAGTCAATGGATTCTTTAAGATGATGTCTGTAAATAGTCTAAAATAGTTCAAAATAGCGGTGCCTACCAAAGAAAATGCTGGTTGATGTATACTCTTGCTAGATTTTATAAACATGCGTTGACAACTATGTTAAAATGATACCACACGATAAGAAATAAATGCGCACAATAAGAAAAGACAAGTACGATTCTTTTTGTAGGGCACAATAGCCAACCTTTACTGACCAAGCAATCTCAATTTTGAAGTATTTTTTAATAATACATTTCACAAAGTATACAACAATTCATTCTTTTATCACCGATTACAAATTTTGTATAAACTATGTTTATTATATTAATGAACAAGGAAATTTAAGTTATAAAGGTTTAAATTTAATTGTGAGGGAGCCTCTGTAAAACGATACATTTCATTTAAGTAATTAACTTGTTAGGATTAGATTATACGTAGAAAACAGAAGTCAGGTAATTAACATGGTATTTAAGGGTAGTCAATTATGTATTGCGAGTTCAATGAGAGAAATTGTATTAAGGAAAAGTATAGTGGATTTAGCATGACATGCAATGTACTTCTTTCATCATAAATATACAATGATATAAGGAAATTTGTTTGAAGTTGTACAACTTGTCAAGTTGCAATATGTAGTAGTTAAAATGTGGATTTGTATCAACCATTATCTATACTAGAGGGACCTTAGGAAGACATAAGTATGGATTTTGTATTAGGATTTATAAGAATGCAAAGAGGATATGACTTAATATTTGGAGTTGTTAGTAATATTTTAAAATGGCACATTTCATTCCATGTAAGAAAAATAAAGAAAAATAATGATGTGATACATGCAACACATTTATTTTTCAAACAAGTTGTAACATTGTATGGCCTTCCAAACATTATCACTTTAGAAAAAGACACAGTTTGTTTTATATTTTTTGAATATATTATGGAACAAGATGATGAGAGATTTAGAATTCAATTCAACATATCGGCCACAAATGGATGGCCAAAATGAGTTTATGAGTAGGAGCTTAGGTAATGTGTTGAGACGCTTGGCTATCTAGAAAATATGGGTAATTGGGACCACGTAGAAAAAATTGCATAGAATAATTTAATAAATAGGAATACATGGGAAAAATCATTTGTGATTGCATATGGCAATAGTCCAAGGAGTAGAATAATTTTCAAAACACATGTAGGAATTCTATGTGGAAATAAGAAGTCATCTTTCTAGAGAGAAAATGAATGATTGATATAAGGATTTTGAGGTTTGAAATGTACTAATGGTATTGCTTAGGAAAGAATGAGCTTCAACTAGAACATATAACAACTTGAATATGAAGAAGCTTTTTTCACATAATTATGAAGAAACTTGATTCAACAAATACATGTGAAATGAAATTGTCAAAAGATCTAAGGATATTGACAATATTTAACATTGTAAATCTATGTTAATATCATGAATGTGATACAAGAGATAATACCATAGAAGTAAAATGATAAAATTAGTTACTGCAACAATAAAAAGAAGAGATTGAAGATATTTTGGATATTATGATTGGAAGATGCACTAGAAATATATAGTATGAGGAGTGTTTGGTGAAGTGAAAATGAAGTCCTAAAGAAATTTAACTTAGAGTTCAAAGGCTAAGGTAGACCACCTCGAATTTTCTCTAGCTAATAGAAAGTAAACAATCGTAAGTGTTTAATGAAAGAGCATTATCTAGTGTAAGATAAATATTGCATCACCCATAACTATTTTATATTGCTTGTTTATTTTCATTTTTAGATTTTTCATTCAATTATACTTAGTCATTTACCAAATATCCTAACACATTTCATTTTAGTTTCATATTGGACCTTGTGCTAGGAAATACATATTGTATTATGATCCTTCAATGTCATATTCATATTTTATAAGTCTCTTATCATCGCAATAGCATCAATTTTCCTCTAAAATTTATCAGAATTGACAAGTTTATACCCATTTTATGGATTGTGACAAATTTCTATAATTTATGCCAAAAAAATAATGCATAGAAAGATACATGGAACTCAAGAGTTCTTATGGTGTGCATCACACAAAGATCCTTCAACACCACATTTTATTTGGGAGATTCCACCATACATCTATCCAACTACACGATGTATGACCTACATTGATCTTCACACCACCTTCTGGTTAAGTTGTATTACCTCTAATATTGAGAGTAAATATGTATACACTCATTAAGATCATTAGAAAGGAATCAATAAAGTAGGATGAAGTTTTTGAAAGAGGAAAAAATGGGTTTTACAGGGACCCAAAACCACAAAGTTTACAAATAAAAGAGATGAAATGTCAAAGAACCCTAAAACAGAGAGGTTGTAGAAAGGACATTAAAATTACAAAGCAAAACCACCTCAAAAAGCCATAAAAGGCCACAAAAAGACCCCAAAAGACCCTATAAAACCACCATCAAAGAATCCAAGCTTGGGACTTTAAAATTTTGTTGTCTCAAATTTTCCATGTCGCTCATCTCCCCTAACCCCCTCTCTTTAAGATCTGGACCATCTGAGAAGTAGGAGGCTCTTTCCTCTTAAGGTTGGCACAAGTCCTCTTCGATATTCCTTGGTCCTCATTCTTGCTTTTATCCTTATCCTCTTCCAAGTCAACAACTAGCAAGCCTTGTTGTGACTTTTCCAACTTTTCAGACATTGCATTAATGATAATGGCATTGTGCCTTGCCATTCTATGGTTTTGTTCCACAACAATTTTCATATTGTTTTTTATTATAACAATTTCAGCTTCCAAAGCCTTATAATTGTCCTCAATGTCATCATCTACTGTCCGAGTATTGTTCTTTTTCCGTTTTCCATCTTCATTGTTCAGAGTTGACAGCTTCAATTCCAATTCCTCCAACTTGCTATTTAGAACCATGTTTCTAAGATTAAGATCATTGATTTCTTGATAGGCCCATTTCATAATCATGAAAATATCACCAACGTCGCATCTAGCAAAGGCAAGGATGTCTCCAGACTGAACCCAATCTAAAATGAGGTTGAGATCACCCGGGTTAGGGGAGTTGGGGAATCTGGTGCCAACATCTCTGATAGAGGTAGGAAGGGAAGAAATAGAATCGCTACTAGCTTCAGGGTTCTCAGTATTGTCCTCCAAAGAATCACAGAGTAGGAAACCAACTTTTTGGCAGGGGAACCCTTGAGAATGGGTTTTTAAAGGGCCGAGCAGCCAAGGTAATTCTCAGGGTTAACTTTCTTTTGTTGGGGTTTACAAAGCTGGGTTTTCTTGCTAGAAAGGATAGGGGACGGATGGGCTTCAAAAATTCCCTTTGGGTTAGTCTTAGAATGAAGCTTCGAGCCACCACTATATGTATCATAGTCCTCAAATGTCATGGAGGAAACTGTTTTGGATAAAGTCGGTAGGCTTTGAAAATGATCATAGATCAACCTAATAAGCCTAGGAAGAATAGGGTATCTCCTGGGATTTTTCTTGTGGTCCTCAAGGCTATTGCTCAACGAGCAGAACAAGTAATAAGGCAAAGAAATTTGTACCTTATGGTGGAAGTGGTTAAGGAGAGAAAAATGATGACCATAAACTCTAGTGAATCTCCTGTCCAAGGTAATATACTCCATAATGACATGGAGCACCTTTCTCCAAAGCGCCTTGATGGAGTCGATTTCGAAATAGTTGTTGGAAACTTTGACTAGATTCAGTTTCTCCTTTTCTTTCTTTGGGAAATTGATTACCACCTCGTCTGAAAACCTTTTATCACGATAAAATTGCATGCCCTCAGTGGACATTCCAGTCACCTCTCCTATGATTTGCTCATCTAGTTTCACCTTTCTCCCAAAGAGGATAATTTCTCCATTATTCTAGTTCTTCTCAAAGTAGTTAGTGGCCTGAGGATCAGGCCCATGAAGTTTTTCCAGGAATCGAACCAAACCTCCTCGCTCAACCTGTTTCCAAACCTTAGCATTCCTCGTGTGCATTTTGTAGCTATTTGGCTCAACTCTTTTCCTGTCCCCCCATTCTCGCATGCACCTCACTGCAATCTCTACCAGTATTAAGAACCTATTGCAAGTTTACACAGCCATTCCAATGAACCCACAAAGCGTGTCATTTTTTCTTACCAGCTAAGTTATTTGACACAGGCCCATCAAATCTCTTGATTTTGATGTACTTAGCCCTTTTCCCTATCATCATTAAAGATATTTGCTTCTTTCCCATGTGTAACATCATAATCTAATAAGGCCCTGACTTCAGCTCCCAAGTCCCTGAAATTCTGCAACGTGTTCAAACCTCCCCACTTAACTTCATCTGCAGTGCTAATTCTGTCATACCATAAAGTAGGATGAAGTTAGGAATTGGATATATTGCAATATCATTTGTATTTCATGATTTTATAGTTGTAATCAAACAACTGAGTCCTAGCATGTTGGAATCCCATTTTAGTAGATTGTAAATTTATTCATGATTGAGAATTTATGAAAAAACAATTTATTATTTTATTATTTCATTGAACTTCTGCTATGTAATTATGAGTTATTTTATTTTATTGCATGGTTGGAAAATCATTTAATGGATCCTTTATCGATGACCACACAAGAAAAATATGTGGATAACAATATAAAAGGAGAAACCCATAGAACGTTATCTCTCTCTCTCTCTCTCTCAATTGTTCTAATTTTCTAGGTGATCCAATATGCAAGATAAAATTATAATTAGTTTCAAGAAACAATAAACTTGATGTCCTAGATCTTTTAAAATTTCAATTAACTATTGATAATTTTTACTTTGATATGATGTTGATGTTGACAAAAGAACTTCCTAGGAGTTGGAATTGGAAGAAATCTCCCTCTCTATATATTGAGATATCTCTCCCTCTCCCCCATAATCTCTCTCCCTCTTTATATATATCTCTCTCTTTCTCTATCGTTATCTCCCTATTTCCCCCCACTCCATCTCTCTAAATATCTCCCTCTCCTTCCATCTCTATCTCACCCCTCACTATCTCTACCTCTATCTCTTTCTCTTCCCGTATATCTCTATATCTATCTCTTTCTCTCTCTCTCTCTCCATATCTATTTGTATATATCTACATCTCTTTGTGTCTCTATCTCTCTCCCTCTCCTCCTCTCTAAATATTCTTATATCTCTATCAACCTATCTCACCATCTATATCTCTTTCTATCTCTCTCTCTCACTCTTCCTCTATATCTCTCTATTTCTTCCTCTCTATCTCCCTTTCTATATTCCTACCCCCTCTCTATCTATATATTCCTTTATATCTCTACCTCTACCTATAACTCTCTATCTATTCCTCTCCCTCTCTCCCTCTCTCCCTTTATCTTTAAATCTACATCTATTTTCCTCTCTCTCTATCTGTAGACTTCCCCCCTCTCTCTCTCCCTCTTTCTAGACCTCTATATCTATATCTCTATTTGACTCTCTATCTCTCTCCCCTATCTCAATCTCTTCATATTTTTCCTTCTATCTCTCCCTCTCTTTATCTCTATATCCTTATCTCTCCATATCTTTACCCCTATATCTCTCTTTCTCTCTAGCTCTCTCTATATATTAGTTTATATCTCTACATTTATATATCTCTTCATCTCTCATTATCTCCCTCCCTATCACCCTCTATATATTTATTTATTCCATATCTCTCTATCCCTCTCTCCTCTCTTTATTTATCTCACCCTCTCCCTCTCTCCATCTCCATATTTATCTATATCTTCCTCTCTATTTATATATCTCCTTTACCTTTCTCTCTCTCTTCCCCCCTCTATCTCTTCTTTCTATCCCTATCTCTCCCTATTGTAGGTATAATGTGTGTTGGTAATGGAGCCTGATAATAAATCTCCAAGAGGGAGATTATTGGTAATGAATCCTCTCCCTCTTCCTGATTTAGAGTTTTTCTTTATCCATGTTTGGATCCTAATTATTGACAAAGGGGTGTGGGGGGATTTTCCCCCACTTCTATCACTAGAAGTATAAATATAGTTAAACAAATATAGGGGGAGAGAGGTGGAGAGGAAAATAGAGATACATATAGGGGCCTAAGGAGAGGGGGAGAGAGTGAGAGAGAGAGGGAGAGGTATCTAGAGATAGAGACAAAGATAGGAAGATATAGATAGAGATGAAGATAGAGGGAGAGAGGGAGACAAAGAGAAATAGATTGAGATATGTAGATTGAGATATAAATATAGAGAGAGAGGAAGATAGAGAGGGGGAAATAGCTTGAGGAAAAGATATAGTGTTGGCAATGGAGCCTCTCCCTCTTCCTAATTTAGAGGTTTTACTCTAGTCATGTTTGGATCCTAATTCTTAATGGAATCTATGGGGGGCTTTCTATGCCCCCCACCATTTTTGTCACCAAGGGGTATAATGGAGGTGACAACATATTTTGGGACCCCCTTGGTAGGGCTTTGAGGGTAATGCCCCCAAAGATATTTTTTTAAATCAATGATCTATTACTAATACAATAATTCAAGGTACAATATAAGTGGCAAAGAGATACCAAAATAGGCCCACCAATCCATATCACCGGGTTTAACTAAGGAGAACAAAAGGCATCTTGTGTACTACACCATCAAAAATATTACAATGCAACAAATATGACAAAATGTTGTATAGAGTCTCCATAGATTTTTATAATTTTGTATAAAAAGATCTCTAGTTAAATACCAAACCAAATAGTAGTTAACCCTTCTTAGATACATCATTATTATCATCAAGAATTATCTTTTCATCAACAAGTACTTCCATATCATCAACGGGTACTTCATTTTCATTACCAAGTATAATTTTATTCATGTTGTTTCTTTCCTTAAAAGAGTCAAAAATCTTAAAGGTACCAAGAGGAATATAAATTTAATCTCTATTGTTGCCACTAATGAGGTTCTAACTCATTATTTCTAGGTCCCTAATTTCAATATCTCTTTTAAGCTCATATTGGTGTTGCTTAGAACATTGGTTTTGAAAATCTATGTACTCTTTCTAGAATTTTTCATCTATCTTCCTCAGGCCATGAGGTTAAAATTTAGCATACTTTGTGTCTGATATGGAAACCAATGTGGAACCTTCATGTACACAATTTTCATACACCTTTCGATGGGGATCTCCAGAGTCATGGTAATCTCTAATGTTCCACTTCTTAGTAGAACACCCCTAAAGCATAGGAAGGGGCTTATTATTACAATAATTATTCCACCAAAGGATCCTTAAGCTAAATAACTCATAATCTTCTTTTTAATAGCATATTTACCCATAATAAAGCTACTAATGACTCCAAGGCTTTCCAGATACTATAAAATATAGAAAATCTAAAAGGTTTAACTGTAAATTTCCCAAATATGATATCACGAGGATGATTTTTTTTAGAAATCTAGCTCTTTTAGGTATAGCCTCTTGAATATTTCTCTTGATCAAAAAATTCCAACGCTCATTTCCATCTAAGGATTTCAGGATCTATTTTGTAGGTAGTTTTACCTTTTACATTCTCAAATATTTTAAACCAATACCACCTTAGCTTTAAATAGATTTTTTTTAATTTATCTTGTAAAATAGTAAAATGGTTATGTATCATGAGAGTTTGTTGTAACTAAGTGAAGAGATAGAGAGATATAAGTAGAGAAAGGAAGAGATATAGATAGAGAAGGGAGAAAGTGAGAGGGAGACTCTATTTATTTTTTAATGATAGACATAACATAAACACATTATAATGTGCTTATGTTATAGTGTGCTCACATTTTAGCATGCTTGCTTTATGGTTCGATAGTGACCGAGCCTAAGCTTAGTCACTACCAAGCCATAATGTGAGTGAATTATAACATGCTCATGTTATGCCTTAGATAGACCAAAAAGTGGTTGTGGTCACTTTTTGGTGCCCCATCTTTCTACACTTAGCCACCTATAAAAATACTACTTAATCCTCCTTTATGTGATTTCCTTCTTTATTTCATGTAATAAAGATCATAAAGTTCTCTTTCTACATAATCTCCCACTCAAAAGATGACTAACCCTCTACCCAAAAACTAGAACCAAATCATGCTTTGATGCCACTTGTAAGGAAGTAAGATATGTACAAATAGCTTACTAAATAGAGATGTCCATCACTCATAAATTTCAATAGTGTTCCAACATTAAGGGAATATTAGGAGTAAAATAAATGGACAACGGAGCAACTAAGTCAAGAACAATAGAACACCCAATAGGAACTACCATTGAATTCAAAATTTCCAAGAAAGGCTTAAAATTATTTGAATCCTTTGAGTTAGAGTCAAAGCTCTTAAGAATAGTGTAAGGTGGTGGGGGAGGATGCTTCACCACCACATAGGAGAGGTTAGCTTATGAATAGAATGAGAACAATTTGAAGTCAAATATCTTGTGGCAAAGTAGCATTCATAGTGAAAGAGGATACCCTCATGACCAATAGATTGAGTTCAAGGTCATTCTTTAACTTACAAGATATAATCTCTCAAAGGAGAGCTTTCACAAGGTCTATGTCCAACAAGATGTGGGTGGAGGTATGAGAGTAGTTCAAAGTGTCAATGTTAACCTTTAGAAAGTGACCAATACCATCAATCGATAGCCTCAAAAGAAAAGTTGCACCAAAATTGAAAGGGTAGATCTAAGGAAATCTAACCCAAACCAACATAATTATAGTAGACTATGCTAGAGGATTGAACAAAGGAATCTAAGGCCAAAATTATGGAGAATGGTTTCCCTACATCCAAACTCTTTCATCCAAAATAACATCCATGTCTTTAGAAGAACTGAAAGCCATCATGAAGAACCCACTAGCATGGGGATAAATCTCAACCTGAGCTTCTAAAATAGGAAACCAATGTTATGAAATCCCACAATGCAAGTTAGGAAGGGAAGGCTAGGAGTCTACGTCTACATACCAAACCTTAATTAAAGAAAAACATTGTTATCCACCACATCCTACCCAAGAACTACTATAGGAGTGGACAAAGCACAAGGGAGAGGCAGATTTTGGCTTAAACAACACACTCTAAACTTTGACTTTATTAGGTGGCTCATATGAAATCACACTACTTCTCTAACAAGGCCCACATATTAGTGTGCTTTCAAATGAGCCACCTAAGCAAGTTAAATCTTAGAGTGTGTTGTTTAAGCTTTCTCAAGCAGAAGCAACCTAATCCAAGAAGGAGGATGAGCAATAACCATGGAAGGATTAAGCTCATAGCTATAGCATATGAAGAAGGCAAAGGGGTGTGTAGGTCACCAATAGATACTTCACCAAGAATGGACCCACCATGTAGAGCATACATAGGCAAAAAAGGAACCAATTATGCCTGATGCACCAAATCCACCACTAGAACATAGATCATGGAGACACCAAAGTGGAAACCAACCTAGGTAGTACCAAGGGTTGTAGGGAGTGGCGGAAAGAGATTGCTAGTGAAAAGATCAATTGAGAATCAAGTGGAAATGAATCATTTAAGATTTCAAAACATAATGAGCAGAGCCATTAGAATTCTATGTTAAATATCATAAAATTGTAAATAATAGATTTTTAATATAATATTTTTTTTTAAATGAATAAATATCTTGCATAAAAAAAATATATTACATATATTTTTTTAAAATAGATAAAAGATGTGGCTCCACAAAATTAAACTTACAACAAAACCTCAAGAACTATACCACTAATTAAATAATTAATAATAATTTCACTAAAAAATTATGTTATTTTAATTAGGAAAAGTCATTATAAGGCTTCAGACGTTGTTATGATAATAGTATTACAGTAATAAGGTCGCTGTCACTTTTTATAATCTATCTAGGGTGATTAAAACCATAGGGATTAGAGGTACGTGTTTTATAAATAAATTAAATTCCTAGGAAAACACAGAAATATTTAATCGCTCATAAATTTTCCTATTTGATCATTCATTTTTTTGGAATATTAATATTCCTGACAATTTCCTACAGCGAGTTACTCCAATTTTTAAAACAGAAGACCGTGGGCTTTCCAAATCTTTGAACGTTATTTTTTTTTGTTTTTTTAAACTACATTGTTTTGGCATTTGCTTTGCCAAACGTTATGAAAAAGACGAAGTAGAAATTGTAAAAGAGGAAGCTTTGGCAACCTTTCAAATCATGCACACAATATCTTGCGATCTTGTGTTGCGGTTTGACTGAATACATTTTTGACATTTCAGTTAATTTTCCTACAGTTTTTTCGTACTTCTCCGCTGGTGCCTGTTAGAGGACTGATGTTCCCCATATTCACCATAGCTGCTGCAAAATCACTAAAAAAGGTTATTGGATTCGTACTGTAAGTTGTAACCAAAGCATCCGCAGAACCTCCATTAAATAGTACTTGATCAGAATGAAGGAGTCCTTTTTGGCTTTTCAGATTTTTGTAATAACTATTGTCAAAGAAAGTGGGAGTGACAACGTCTAAAGGTGAGAGATTGTCATCGCCACTACTGCTTGGACATTTTGCCTGAACAGAGGTGGCAAATGCAGAATCGATATTGGTGTCATTGTAGACGCGAGATCTGAAGGTGGTGCATCTTGCTTGACCAATCGTATGAGCACCTGAAATACATGGGTACCATGAAAGTGCTTGCTTATCAACTTTGTCATGAACAATTTCAATTAAAACCTGAAAAAAATTATTCAAAACTTGCAAATACCTGAAAGAGCAATCATATCCTTAGCAGAAAGGCCTTGAGCTTGAAATGCAGAGATAAGTGTAGTTAAATCTGAAAAGGGAGAAGGTAGATTGGTGTTGGCACCACTTAAGCTTGCAGTAGTTGAGTCTCTTCTTCCTAACGGTACTGTCCATGATGGCCCTCCCGACTAGCAATCACAAGCACAAAGATAGCCCACAATAAGATTGGCCAAGGTCCTTAAAACAAAATTATAAATAACAATTATACAGGCCCTTTACATTCTAAAGAATAAGCTAAGGATATTTGTGAAAAGAAAAAGTGTATTAGTTAGCAAATAGAGATAAAGATAATAGTAGAGAAGGCGAGGAAGGGAAGAGTACTTACAAGTACAACTGAATCACGAGCAGCAATGGCTACAATATCAGCACAAGACACAATCCCACTGCAAACAGCTTCTAACCGACTTTTAATGGTGTCTATCACATCGTACCCTCTCACAGAATTGGCATTTGGTCCAGCGTTCTTTTCTCCAGTGAATGCCGACGTATCGTCCAACAGTATGGATCCATCACATCCCTTTCAAGAAAAAAATTCATGTTACTTGTAGATCTATTATAAGAACCAATATAGAAGTGAAATTCTAACATTATGGAGATTAAATTCTTACATTTACAAAACAATCATGAAAGTGAAGTCGGACCAATGATGCAACCATTCTTTTCTCCTTTGCCACAGCTTGAAGAACAGCAGTCTTAACTATAGGCAATGCAAGGGGACATGACTTGGCATAGAATGTTGGACTGAGTTGTCCATTGGAAGCTGTAAAACATAGAAAGATGACCAAGGGAGTAATACATGCAAAAAGACTAGTGGTCTTCATTGTTGATTTGCTTTGCTATGCAGGTCAACAATGCAGAGTGTAGTGTGGATAATGTAGGAAGAGATAAGATTCTTATAAGGACCGGGGAGGGACATCTTTCCTCAATTTTCTGCACAATGAAAGTGGCTGAGTATGCGGGGAAAAGGATTTTAATTTGTCGATCTTGACTTTGCTCAAAATATTGGTAGTCCTGCCAAAAGGGGCAGGTGGGCAATGGGCCCAAGCCACAAAGTGAACAAAATAAGAGTCTACGACCAAAGTATGAATTTAAGTTTTACCTATTGTGAAACTATGATCTTTTTATGGGATGTTAAAAGGTTGTGTAGTTATGTCTTTTTTTGGATTGATGTTGTATTGATGTATTAAGAATTCTACACTATAAATTTGGCATGTTTATAATTTTTAAAAATTAAAATGGTAACATAATTCTGGGTGATAGAAAGTAGTGTGTAAAATATATAGGTTTTAAAAAATAAAAATGTGGTAACTGATAATTTTGAGTGATAAATTGTATTTTATATTTATTTTGAAAATATAATAGTTTTTTAATTGTTTATGTAAACTAGGATTGGAATAAAAATTAGAATGGTGTTAGTTTGATTTTCATTTTCATTTAAGTGGATCAAGATCATGATTATAAGGATGATTTCATACCTATGAACATGATTTGGGTCAAACAACAAAGTTGATTTTTTTGTTAAATAGGATGTATTATGGATAATGACTGGAATAATGATCAGAATCAAATAGATAAATCAATTGATATACATAAAAATATAATATATCATAAACATAAAAATATCTTCAAGTCTTGTAAATCCTTATACTTTTAATTTTAATACAATCTTCTCCGCCCCCTTATTTATCAAAAAAAATATGTACAACTAAAACTAAATACACATAATCAACTATACATAAAAATACTCAATTTATAATTATATAAATGCATAACAAATTATCTCAAATTAAATATAAAATTAAGTGGAAAATACACGATACTTCACCATTACAAGTCTATATCAATTTCTCATTTATAAAATAAAATAATAATTAATAAGCACAAACCAGTTGTTTGCCTTTACATGAATTATTAGATTGACAAAAAGGTGATTTTGATCTTATTTTTTCATTATTGTCTCAATTAAGGCCTGTAGACATGTTGAAACTTTGCTGTTAGTCACTATAATGTACAATCACAATCATTATCCACTGTATCTTATTATTTTTGTTATAGTGGGAATTGCATGTCAATCAAATACATCATATCAAAGGGGTGCTTGTTCAAACATGCTGACATTTCAATCAATATAAGAGGAAAAAAATCTTATTGGAAATGAAGAATGCAAAGTCAATGGATTCTTTAAGATGATGTCTGTAAATACTATAAAATAGTTTAAAATAGATAAGAACGGCGGTGCCTACCAAAAGAAGTGCTAGTTGATGTATAGTCTTGCTAGATTTTATAAACATGCAGTTGATAACTTGCCACACAAATGTTTATTAAAGTCACTAAAATTCATAACTGAGTGCGCACAAAAGGAAAGGACAATTACATTCCTTTTTGCGCCAACCTTTACTGACCAAGCAATCTCAATTTTGAAGTATTTTTTTAATTTTAAAACAATTCATTCTTTATCACCGATTAGAAATTTTGTATAAATCATGTTTATTACCTTGAGCAAGGAAACTTAAGTTGAAAGGTTGAAATTTAATTGTGAAGCATTCTTCTTAAAAATATCTACTAATTGTAAGCAGTCGTAACACGATACATTTTGGTTAAGTGATTAACTTGCAACTCTTTTATTTGTATAGAGAAAATCGCATCCATAATTCTCATTAGTATGGAAAATAGGTAGAAATTGAATTAGGTTTAGATTACGTAGGAAAAAAGAAAGTTTAGTAAATTTGTTTAAAAGGAATAGTATATATAAATTTATTTAAATTATAGAATTAATTTATTATCTAATATTTTAGAGAAAAAATCATGAATAAAAATTTAATGCATTAATTTTTTTTTTATAAAATTTAATCACTTTTTAATAAAATAAGAAAAAAATTCATCATAAGTAGTTTTACACACAATATGAATTATGTAAAATATAAACATGAGTGTTTTAAAATATGGGCGAAAATACAAATATTAATAAAATAGCAAACATATAAATTTATCCAAAACTGAAAAGAGTTGCATTTGGTAAAGGTTGTAGAAATTGACTAGATTTAGTCAATTTGTGAACTAGAATATATCAAATTAAGCACTAAAAGGAGACACATAACAATAAGGTTAAAGTGAGCACAAAACAAGTGGAGAAGAGTTTAAAGTATTGTTCCCTTAATTGACTTAATTTATTGCCTCATGGTTGAATCCCCTCATAGTCAAAGTCTACTAATGATTTTTTACGATACTTCAATAATTATCATTCTTAATTGAAAAGCAAGATGCTTGATGCAAATATTATTATTGTTAGTATGCAGTGCTATGCTATATTCTAAATTATTGTATGCTTTTTTTATTGCTTGAATAATACTCTTTGATTGATTTGGATGGTTTATGAATTCCCTTGGGATTAATTTTAAATAAGCCATCCCAAGTACAAATTTGAAAAAAAATTACATGCAAATCAATGGTAAATGATTAAATTTTTACATGGGAGTTAGCTTAGGGAGTGTGAAAATGGGGTTTGAATAAGGATCAAAATGTAATTGCATCTACAATTCTATCTAGTAGACAAAATCAAACTCACAATTCTAACCAATGTAATGAAATAGGTAGAAACTAAGGTAATTCTAGACAACAAGGACTATATTTGACTACAATTGCATTTATAATTCTATCTATAAGATTGAATCACATTGATAATTCTAACTAATGTACAAAAAAATGTAGTAACTGAGTTAGATCTAGACCAAAAGCACTACAATTGGTTGAGTGTAGTGTAAATGGGTAGGTTTAATTAGCCTGTGTACTAAAATTTATCAAATTGCATACCAAAATGACACACTTAATGACATCAAATTGACACACTTAATGACAAAGCTAAAGTGAGTACAAAACAACTAGGGAATAGAGTGAATTATTATGCACTTGAGTGACTTTATTTATTTCCTCATCATTCAATCCACTCATGTGGATATTAAATTAATGATTTTATTCAAAAAATAAATATTAATATTGATCTTAAAGTTATAATTTTAGATCTGGTTGAAATGTGATATGCTTGATCAATGTAGATATGTTATTGTGAACATGAATTCATTTTATTTGAATTCTCTAATTTCTTGTTTGATAGATACTATCTAATTGATGAAGGATGCTTTACAAACTCCTCAAGACTGGCCTTTAATACTATCCTAGGTTACAATTCAAAATATTTTGTATGCAAGTCAATAGGTAGTAGTCCAATTTTGGATGGGAGTTAGTTCAAGGAATGTTAAAATAGGATCTAAATAAGATAGATGCAATCACATCTATGATTATATCTAGGAGATAGAATCACACCCACAATTTTAGCAAAGGTGGGGAAGTATGTAGAAACTAAGTTAGGGACCTAAACCATCAGGGTTTTATTTGATAAACTAGGGGAAATTGCTAAGTTTAGTCAACTTATGTGCTAGAATCTAGAATCCATGAAATTGATCACTAAAAATATATATTTACCATCAAATGTAAAGTGAGTGCAAAATAAGTGGAGGAAAGTATGTGGTATTATGTGTACTTAAGTGGATTTATCCATCAATTCATAATTTGATCCACTCATATGTGGATTTTTCTAATGCTTTTGTGCAACACTTCAATGTTAATATTAACCTTAAAAATTATTATTTCAAATTTGGTTTCAAATATAGATAAATGAAATAATGCATAGCTATTTTATTCATTTATATTCCTTGTCTATAAAAATGCATTGTCGAATTCCAAATAATAAAATCCATAGATTATTTGTTAAAAGCTAAGTTTAAATAATTAAAGAGAAGGTATTCCTTAATATCTATACTTTATTTATACATGTGTGATAATTTTAGAAACATTATTTACTAAATTTATTAGAAGTAAATGCACTCAAAGATGGTTCTTCACATATCCCACCAAACTCGTCCTATCTTTCTAAATTTCAGCCAAAAAAATATTTTAAGAAGGATATTGGTGTTCCACATAAGTATGGTATTGGGATTTCTAAAAATAATATTACTAGTTTTTTATGGCTTATTATTTCATATATATTGAGCCTAAGATGTCATGAAAGTTCAAAAATATTTATGGTCCCTTCTATGTGATATTGCAAAATTTATTAACATGATAACCTTACCTCCTATTCTCCATGTTGATATATTACTACTCTATTTGAATATGTTATGATGCAAAATTATATTAGTATTATGATATAATTAATAGGAATCATATTAAAATTATGTGTAAGAATTCGATAATGTATGGATTTAATCTTATAGTGTTCAGAACAATGATCATTTTCCATGGAGAGTGATGCTTCTAGATATTGTAGTGTTGAAGTTGGAGCTTAATTAGCATGAGATGATTGGTTGTGTACCTATTATTAAGCTAGATAGATTAGAGTGAGAATGAGTATCTCCCAATTGTTAGAGACAAATCATTCAAATGGATTGAGTTTGTTACACCACATTGTGTGTTTATTTATTTACTATTACTATGATAGGTTAAAATACTAAATAAGTGAATGTATTTGTAAATTTGATTGAAATACATGTCTTTGTGCTTTGTTTATCTATATCATTGGGAAAACATGAATGAATGTTAATATCATTTGATGTTTAATGTGAGATGTATATGAGAAAATAATGTTAATTGAATTTTTATGCTAACTATGAAATGAGTAATGCAAATGATTGATTTGATGAACAACTGACTACTATTGAAAATGTGTTGAGTTGAATGCAAATACAAGATTAATCCTTTGAAAGAGAGGGGAAGTATCACTCAAGAGAAGGACTTGGTCGAGTAACCTTTAAATGAAACCTAACTAAGCTTTCACACACTCACTCATGGAATGGTTAAGTTGAGTCATAGATTTGGGAAATAGGTAACTCATCTATGGTCTTAATTGTGTTTATATTAGAAAGGATCATGAATTATGTTGTGAGCATTCTTGGTTTATGATAAGTGATGGTTCATTTTAGTTCTACCTTATATGTCTATATTCAATCGATGAGATATATATACGTGAATATATATACTTATACATGTCAATGATAACCCATGCACATAAGTTAATACGTGCATGAGTATATGTAGGTAGATGTACCTATGCATACTCATGGATGGATTTCTCACGGGCATGGGGGTATCGAAGGGACAATAAGCCATGTATAGATATATGTATATATATATATATACACCACATGCATGTATGTCTATCGATAAGTTATCCATTATATATGATTGGCTGCATAGGTGAATGTATATATATGGGATATATGCATATATACATATATATACACATATGGATATACACATATGTATTGGCATAATGGAATGTTCATATGAGTATGTCGATATATGTATATATAAGTATATGTATATAGATATATAGATATGGTATTGTTAATGGAAATGATAACATGGATATGTGCATTCGAATATTGGATGATTTATTTAAATGACTCATTTGTTAATGAGTATATATATTTGTATATATATACATATGAAATGAAGAAAATTGTCGCTCTATGTTTTAGGATCTATAAAACCACCAATTTCCTCCATGTTTCATTCAAGGAAACCTTAGAGATCTCAATCAAGGGATGAAATGAGGGAAAGAGATCACCAATAGGGTGTCTTAGGGTATGATTAAAGACTAAAATGGGGTTCACCACCAAGCAAGGGCTTGGAAAGAGAGAAATACAATGATATGTAAACCTAATGCAACCCAAGATATGAAACTGAAAATCATAAGAATGAATTGAGAAAGGATAGAGGTGCACTTGGAAACTGAAGAGGCTTGAATTGTGGTGTAGGAGCACCTTGTTTACTAAATTCCTTCAAAGGGAAAATTTGTAAAAATTGAACTTTTAAATGTAAAAAAATGTAACAAGGTCATGTGAAAGGTCATAATTAATGTAATAAAATCACAAATAGGTCTCTAGGAGGTGAGTCAAGTTAGTATGCAAAAAATGCTAAAAGTTGCAAAAGATGAAAAATGCAAAAATGCGCAAAACAATAAGAAGTTGAAGAGTGGGGAAAATGGAAGGTTTGGTCAGTGAAGTTGTAAAGTAAGTTAGTTTAACTGATGTAAGAATATATATAAAGCATGGAAAGGGCGAACAAAAGGCATTCATTAAGCCTTGTAACCAATTTTGGTAAATAAGAGTACCCTGTTTTCAGTAATAATGTTTCTTTTGTGATTTTTCCATCCTTTTGGTTTATACAGCATCATCAAGTCTTGTTTCCCTATTGGTTTGAATAGATTAAAGTTGTGACACTTCAAATAAAGTGGTTTGTGAAGATCAATTACAAATTAAGGGCTAGTTGCAGGCTTCTTACCTATAATTGTTTGTAACCCTTAAAACAGGGTTTTGAGAGTCTAGATAGGTTCTTTATGACTACTCCACAAATTTAGGCTTTGTAGTTCAGTGGAGTAGGTTAGGTTAGGATTTTTTAAGTTGTTTTTATGTTTAATAATGCAAGGGAAGCCAATAATTTAATGTTTGGCTACTGATCACTCAAAAAATGTAGAGTTTCCTTCTTGAAAAGTGTGGCTCCATGGTAGAAAATGATGGGAAAGCATGAAATCAGATTGGGAAAGAGTTTGAATAGTTGGGGAGGACCTATACAAATGTGATTGAATCATTTTAAAAGTGGCAGAAGGTTTGGAGTACACTATTCTAATAAACCATCATTTGTTAAAGCTTATTTTGTGCATAAAGTAAGGGTTTTGTAGATCAGTGTTTTATTGAGCCTTTCTACTCCTAAAAGTTGATGAATCTTGAGTTTTGAGACTTTTTAAAGGACTATTTAGAGTCATTTGGTATTTTTATGATGATTTAAGATCACCTCCTTTGTAATTTTGGGCTAATTGTTGTGATTTGGCAGCGAACAATCTATTGATTCTTTCATATTTTCCAAAATAAGTGTAGTTGCTCTTGAAGTATGTTAAAATAGATTGAAATGGGTTCCTAAAGCTATGTTTTGTTTATGTATTTTTAGTATGGGTTGTTTGGTATACCCGCTTTTGTCAAGTTGCTATGCTACTAGGGTTTTGGTCTAAGTTTGCAAGAAAATGTAATTCTAAGAAAACAAAGATAAAAGTGATTGGTTTTGTGTTGAAACTGCTTAAACAGTGATGTCAATGATGTATCTATGGCTTGGAAGTAGTCTAGAGTAAAATCTAGTTGTTTTTGATGATTGAGCAATAGGATTATGAGGTACAAAGAAGATGTCTTAACTACAAAGGTTAAAGAATCCATTGGTCCAATACTATGAAGATGTGCTACTAGTTTATTTCTGAAAAAAGTGTGATTGTTCAAAGGTGTTGCGTGGTTTGGTAACAGGTTTGAAGCAAGTTTGGAAGATTAAATGCCTTATTTCCTTGTTTGGAATACAGTTGCAAAGAGATGTTATTTGGTGTTCATGTTGGTAGTGATGGTTTGGTTAAGAGTTATCCAATCAAGTTTATGTTATGTTTCAATCAATTTGATGAAGGTTAATTTTTGTTTGAGTCTGATAAATATTTGGAGCCAAGTTATGATGGTTTGTGGCTTTGTAGAAATGTAAAATCAAGTGAAATTGATGGATTTTGATGAAAAGATAAGTAAGTTTGTTGGTTTATCTTCTTAGTTGTTGTTTGGGTTAAAAGTACCCCTAGTTGGTCTTAGGTTTTTGGTATATTCCCTGCATCAAATTGAGGTCTAAAATGTTGGAAATACTAATTTTTAATGCACACTAGGAGTCATACACTAGTAGGGATGATATAGTCCCAATTTAGGGTTTCAAGCTGAAACCAAAATCTAGAACTACTAAACTAGGATCTATAGAAAATTCCTGAAAATAGGTATACTGGGACTCATATGCCACAAGTGGTGATTTAGTCCCAGTATCAAGGTTGATCTATGTTACTCATAAACATGACCCTTCCCTTTTTTAACTATCTCACCTTATGTGCCTTAGTCATTTATTCAAATTCATGTTCAGGCAATATTTTGTTGTACATCTCAAACTCAGGTGGGTTTTCATTAGTTTTTCTAACCACCCAATTTACCACCTATATTGTTATTTCTATGGCTAAGCAATGTTTTATGACATTACCCTAACCCATGTGATGAGTTGTCATTTGTTAGGGGTCATATGTTAGCTTATGTTAAAAGTTATGTTATGGGTGACATTCCTCAAAGTCTTTGAAACCTAAGTGGTGTTTTATCAAGTTCAATGAACAACCTATTTTCCAGCCTGGAAGCACTTTTAATTAATTAATGGAATGAGCAATGAATATTGATTTATAAATCAGTGCATTACATGATGAAAATCAAATCAATATGAACAATAAAATGAGCAAAGCCAAGCATATAGTAACATAGAGATAACAAAAGATGTTTTATATATATATGTGTGTGTGTGTGTACATCGCATTGGCAATACAAAATTGGGTGATTCGATTACCCAGTAGATATCAATAACAAAAGAAAAGAAAAAGAGATATTCTTGTTTAGAAACATAAAGAAAACATCAAGACTCAGATGCCCTCAATCACAATCTGGAGGCGTTCAAGTTGAGCAAGGGATAGCAGGTTAACATGTGATTGTAGGAATTAGGCAAAGATCCCCATATCATTCCTCACAATCCCTACATGAGGAAGAGCAGTTGCTTCCTCCATGGTCTCATTCTAAAGAGTTGACGCTATATAGATGGCATCACCTACCAGTCCACTCTGAGGATAATAACCGAGCCCAGCAATAGCTACATTGACAAGATGATGAAATTCAGGCCTCACCAGACATTCTAATGCTCTTACACCCCAGTCACAGTGACCATAGGTCCTGATGACCATTTACACAAAACACTCTAACATGGTGGTGTTGTGTACATGTTCCTGGATCAAAAATGCTTCACCCAGGATATTGTGAAGCACCTCTTCTTCCACTTCACTTTGTATCACAAAAAAAATATTAGTTGATCGAATAGATGCCTGAACAATGAGTTGCATTCAACCTCTTCCAAAATGATGAAATCATTTGTAGAATTTCCATCACTCTGAGTGCTCGTCATGTTGGATGCTTCTGAATGATGAAAAGTGGTGATGTTGGTCAAATTTATAGAATTTTGGTCAAACATTGGCGCTTTCTCTTAGATTTGGTGGGATGATAACTTAGTTCAAACTAATGGTTGATTTGAAACCACGATTAATTCATACCCTTTACTAGAAATTAAGACGTGCTATCATATGGTGTTCTCCAAATGCTTCATTAATCATTCATTTGTGTGAAGGTCATTCAGTGGTCGTTGGTGTAAATAAGATCTATTTTCTTGCCTGATGCCCTTTCAATTGCCAAATTAAATATTTTGATTGATCTTTAGTAGTCCCCAAAAGACGATGGAAGACAAGAAGATGCCAAATTTAGTAATGGTTTTAGCATTGGTTTGAGGGAATGCTTTGGCTATATATATGGTTAAGCTTATGGAGAAGGGGTTTATCTCTCTCTCTCCAAAAAAGGAACTTGGTTGTACTTTCGAGGAGGAATTTGATATTCATTCATGCTATAAATATTCATAATCCTTGAATTATGGATTGAATGAGATGCTTAGCATACTAATCTTTGTATCGTGTGTGTTAGATTTTTATCTTCTTTGTGATATGCACTTGATGGTGTCCATTTATTACAGTGTGAACTCATCTATCATGTTATATCAATCATAGGTTTTTCAATCTTTGCATTGACAAATTATGGCTTCCTACTTTCACATCCATGTTAGTATCATATTTATGAACTAACATTTGAACCTCTTTGCTTTCGGTTAAAAGCACACCTTAATTTTATTTTCAGTCTTTTTCAATTCATTGAAGATCATAAGAAGGAGTTGTACCTCCAAAATTCAAAGGAAAGATGCAAATTCAATCGCGACATTTCCAGAGCTGTTAGTGATCATTTCAGTGCCTTAGGGTAATCTAGAGTCAAAATTATCGATCTATTTCAAGTGACCATTTCATTCGCTAAAACAAATTTTTGGCGACTCTATTGGAGATATCAAGTTGATTGAAAATATCTGACAATATATGTTGTGTCATGTAGCAAGATGGCACTTCATAATGATGTGTTTCATATTTTGCAACCAGATTTAGATTGGGTAGAAACAGAACAAGAAGACATCATTTCACAATTGAATATGCTTGCCTAAAGATATAGGAGGAACACAGCAGATTATATGTGAGCGAATCTTGCCTTAGAAGAAGAGGAAGAGTTGGCCCAATGCCCACCTACACCTGTAGTAGAACGTGGACTCTGAGATTGGTATTCATGTACTATGCCAATCCTCCCCATCATCCTGATCATCAACCTAATCAGCTATTCCATCATCCATGGGGCCCGCCCCTTCCTCAACCTGGGAATCCACCTTTGGCTTGTCCACCACCTAGAAATTAACTCAATAATTTTCTTTCCTGTTCTTTTTACTCCCTTGTGAGTTGGTGAATATAATCATCCATGGCCTCAAATATTTGTTGTAATCACATTGGCCCTCTTGCCTCATCACAAAATCATGACTTACCCAATGGTTCCCTAAATTTTCTAGTCAAAATGAACAAGACCCTGAAGAACACATCCTAGCTATGAATGCAGTAAGTGGAGTTTTGGGAATTCAATAAGAGGATTTTTTTGTGAGAATCTTTATTGACAGCTTAATTAAGAAGGTGGAAAAATGGTATAGGGGACTTGAAAAGGGAAGCATCATGGGATGAAATATTCTTAAAACAAAATTTCTCCAACGTTATAAAATTCTAGTCAATATCGTGGTAACCCTGTGACTCTTTTTTCGGATCATGAAAGATAAGGCCGAGACAATGAGGGGTTTTGTATACCATTTCAATCAGTTGCTTCAATGAATTCTTGTTCCAGAAAGACCCAATGAGGAGATCCAGTTTCACATATTTATTTATGCTCTGGATCCTGATATTCAATTGATCCTCAAAAGAGATAAAATTCAAGGAATTGAAAGAGTTCAATTAGAAGTAGTAAGTGTTGAGGATGATTTTATAGTTGTGTAAAAATGGAAACCAGGTAATAGTACAAAGCATGAGGTCAACTGCAAGCCATCTCTTGAATTCCTGATCAAATTCCATGAAGAGGTAAATTCTCCTCACCTGACCGCTAAAGATATTAATTTGATAATTTTTGGCCACATGCAGCAATTTAATGAAGGGAAATACCAATATTGCAATGATTGGACCTTCAATTTATATACCTCATTTGAGGATGAGAGCAAGCTTAGTTCATCCAGTGATGATGAAGATGATATGCCACAAAAGAGAATGACAATTGTCACTCCCTTTCACTCCAAGAATGAATCTTTCTCTTCTGAGGTTTATTTAAAGGAGTTGGTGTCAAATTCCTTTTTTGTCCCTAAATATGAAGCTTTCTCCTTCGAAGAAGTGGTGGATGAGACAATGTGCTTGTGTTTGGAGGAAAATGGAGGTCTCACATATGGTACTTCTTAGGAAAAGATAGAGTGGTCAATCAATGCCAATCCTCTATTTATTTTTGATGAGTTTGCAGTATATGATAATCCTCCTTTTAAGGATTTTGTTGTTGACCTGTCTATGTCTAAAGTGGAATTGGGTTCTTCAATGATAGAGGATGGTTATAACCATGAGAACATCTAGGAAATCATTAATCCCTTGTTAAAGGAAGAGAATGATGATATGCCAAATTTTTCCTCCTCCCTAGAATTGGATACATTTGGTTTGGCAACTTTTGATAATGAAAAAATATTGATAAGGGAGGGTCTGGTGTCAATTGAATGGTAGTAGAAAGAAGTTTTCGATGAAAAATGGATTTTTGGAGGATTTTTTGATAGTGGTTGCACCTTCTTCTATATCAATGTTGGGGCGTTTATGTCTTGATTTGCTTCGTAGGCTTTTCAAAAACGTGGGTCTTTTCAAGAGCAGGTTATTCTTCTCTCAACCAATGAACGGGTTCATATGATTTCTTTACCTTTCCTTCCCATCTCTGACAAGTTGTTCTTGCCTTGTAATTAGTTTCAATTTTGGTGTGTTCATTTTTGGCTTGATGTTTGTGTTCCTTCTCATCCTGACTTTGTGCCCAATGGATGAATATTGGTCATATATATACATTGTGTTCTCTGCATCCTTTGTAGTCCTTGTCCCCAATCAGAGCCACTGCTACTCATAAACATGACCCTTCCCTTTTTTTAACTATCTCACCTTATGTGGTTTAATCATTTATTCAAATTCATGTTTAGGTGATGTTTTGTTGTACATCTCTAACTTAGGTGGGGTTTTCATTAGTTTTTCTAACCACCTGATTTACTACCTATATTGTTACTTCTTTGGTTAGGTGGTGTTTTAGGACATTATCCTAACCCGCATGATGAGTTGTCATTTTTTAGGGGTCATCCATTAGCTTATGTTACAAGTTATGTTATGGGCGGCATTCCTCAAAGACTTTGAAACCTAAGTGGTGTTTTATCAAGTTCAATGAACAGCCCATTTTTCCACCTGGAAGCACTTTTAGTTAATTAATGGAATGAGTAGTGAATATTGATTTACAAATCAATGCATTACATGATCAAAATCAAATCGATATAAATAAGAAAATGAACAAATCCATGCACACATTAACACAGACATAGAAAAATATGTTATATATATGTGTGTGTATACATTACATTGGCAATACAAAATTGGGTGATTCGATTACCTAGTAGATATCAATAAAAAAAGAAAAGAAAAAGAGATATTCTTGTTCATACGCACATAGCAAACATCAAGACTCAGATGCCCTCAATCACAGTCTAGAGGCATTCAAGCTTAGCAAGGGATAGTAGGTTATCATGTGATTGTAGAAATTGGGAAAATAGCCCCATATCATTCCTCACGATCCCGACACAAAGAAGAGCAACCACTTCCTCCATGGTCTCATTATGAAGAGTTGATGCTATACAAATGGTGTCACCTACCAATCCACTTTGAGGATAGTGACTGAGCCCAGCAATAGGTACATTGACAGAATGATGAAATTTAGGCCTCACCAGATGTTCTAATGCTCTTACACCCCAGTCACGGTGACCAGAGGTCCTAATGACCGTGCACACAAAAAACTATAAAATGGTGGTGTTATGTACATGTGCCTAGCTCAAAAATGATTTTCCCAGGATACTGGGAAGCACCTCTTCTTCCAACTCGCTCTGTATCACAAAAACTTATTTTAGTTGATCTGATAGATTCCTAAACAACAGACTGCATTCAATATCTTCCAAAATGATGAAATCATTTGCAGAATCGCCATCACTCTGAGTGCTCGCCATGTTGGATGCTTCTGAATGATGAAAAGTGGTGACACTAATCAAATTTATAGAAGGTTGGTCAAACAATTACACTTTCTCTTAGATTTGGTGGGATGATAACTTGGTTCAAATTAATGGTTGATTTGAAATTGACATTAAATCATACCCTTCGTTGGCAGTTAACATGTTCTATCATATGGTTGTCTCCAAATGCTTCATTAATTTTTCGTTTGTGTGAAGATCATTTGGTGGTTGTTGGTGTAAATAAGATTAGTTTTCTTTCCTGATGCCCTTTCAATTTCTAGATTAATTATTTCGATTGATCTTTAGTAGTCCCAAAAAGACAATGGAAGACAAGAAGAAGCTAGATTTAGTAATGGTTTTAGCATTGGTTTGAGGGAATGCTTTGGCTATATATATGATTAAGCTAATGGAGAATGGTTTTGTCTCTCTCTCCAAAAAAGGCACTTGGTTGTACTTTCGAGGAGGAATTTGATATTCATTCATTCTATAAAGATTCTTAATCCTTGAATTATGGATTGAATGAGATGCTTAGCGTACTGATCTTTGTATCGTGTGTGTTAGAGTTTTATCTTCTTTGTGAGATGCACTTGATGGCATCCATTTATTACAGTATGAACTCATCTGTCATGTTATATCAGTCATAGGTTTTTCAATATTTTCATTGACTAATTATGGCTTCCTGCTTTCACATCCGTGTTGGTATCATATTTATAAACTGGCGTTTAAACCTTACTGCTTTCTAGTTAAAATCACACCCTATTTTTATTTTCAGTCTTTTCCAATTCATTGAAGAACATAAGAGGGAGTTGTACCTCCAAAATTCAAAGGAAATTTGCAAATGCAATTGCAACATTTCCAGAGTTGTTAGCAATTGTTTCAGTGCCTTAGGGAAATCTAGAGTCAAAATTATCGATCTATTTCAAGTGACCATTTCATTTGCTAACAATCTAAAACGTTGATATCCTCTAATGTTCTCCTATAGCTTCTCTCCTATCAAAACCCTGATTCTGAAATACTGAATTGCAACTTGTAGGTGACTTTCCATGATCTTGCAATGTAGAAGACAACTTTGACAACTTGACAACTTTTCTCCAATCTTGCTCTTCAATGGATATTCAATCTAGATCTTAAAATCACACATCAAAGAGAGGGAAAAAATGTTTTTTTGTTAGTGGATAGGGGTTTTCCTTGGTCAAACCCTA